>VONZ01000875.1:0-304385 GCA_012976165.1 Labeo catla | reverse complement strand
AACCTTCGTAATCCTCCATGATTAAGTTAATTTCAGCAACATAAATATATTTCAACAATATTGCCACATGTACACTATAATACTCAATCATAGCACTCACTCCTAACAGTGGGCCTTTCCAATGAACCCTAAAATAAGACACACCCCTTGAAAACAAGTGTTCAAACCAGAAGGTCAAAGGGTAGAAACAACCATTTATTTCTAAATTGTGGGAGAAAAAAAACAAAAACTTTGCCCCTTTACAGAAAAAGGCAGTTCATGGTCCCTTTAAGCATGGGCTCAGTCACAAAATCTTTTAAATGAACTGAATGCTTTCTAAAAAATCCCATGAAGTACCACAAAAACCAGGGAGTATTGATGCTCATTATGTTTTCTTCCCAGAAAACACATCACCTTTTCTGAAGTGTGGAACATAAATCACACAAGACAAATCAATGCACATTATAACATACTACAGAAGTTTTGAAAAGAACAATTGTTATTTAATTATTTATATTAGCATAAACACACAACGCTAGACAGGGAGTGAATATAATCCAGCTAACGTTTATAATTAATTTATAGCTGAAATGTTGCAGGGATGTGCAAAAAAGTATTCTTTATAATGTATTGTTAAATAAATACCATTAAAAATAATGTCAGAAAGATAACATTTTATACAAGGTCATCATTGTCCCAGTTTGCACTGAGGCAGGGTCTTTACAAGAATCTAAATTTGTGTAGAAGATATACTGATTCACAACCTAGGGAACCAGAAAGCTGATTGAGACACACTCTGTGAGCACACAAACAGATCCCATCCAGTCATCTGGACTGCAATGATAACTGGAAAATCCCCTGTACTGCACAGTTTGCTCCACTATGGTCCTACATTTTTGGAATTTTGAACAGGATGAAAAAAAAATGCTAGTTTTAACTTTAGTTAGTTATACTAGTGTCATCTAATGGGAGGCTCCATATAACACTTTAGAGTGCCTACACAAGGCTGTTCATGAAACAACAAATAAAGCATGTCTAGACACACAAAGCCCTTCAGGAGGAACAGCTCTCTCTCTCTCTCTGTGTGTGTGTGTGTGGATAACACGCATCAGTCATGACACTGATCTGTCTAATCCTGCAGCTGAACCGCTTTCTGTTCTTATTGTAAATGCTGAGGTTTTTGCTGTATTTGTGTGTGTGGGTAAGCAGCATATTTTTGTGATTATCCATGTGGATGTAATTTGATGTCTTTTATATGCATTCTCATGCAATTAAAATGCGCTGATATATACATTATATCATGTGTTTCAGAGAACATCACCAGCTTTGTGTTATGAGCCTGATTTCATATGGAAGGTACAGTACACACATAACCCTGTATAGAATCATACGTCATGTATCATACGAACATTATGTAATAAGAGATCTAGTTTGGACTGCTATAGGGATGACAGGGCCATTTTTCCTGTGGAATGGTTGACCAGCTGTAAAAACAAAAAACAAAACAAAACAAAACAAAACATAGAAGAAACCGGGGCAAGGCAAGTGATGTGAAAACAGTAAATTTAACACAATACATGCTAGAATACTAGAAAAGCACTGGCTAGTCACAGGATTTAAATCATGAACGCATAAACAGAAGTTCACTCACCTTGAAAAATAGTTCACTCACCTGATAAAAACGATTTAGACAACCGAACAGCTCAAATAACACTCATCCTGTTTACTGAAGAATTAACTTAAGTGCTTAGAAAAAATATAAGCTGCACATTTCTTTTAATCCCTTTCATACACGGATCCTATTGTACCTCTAGTAAAGCATTTTTTAAGGATTTTCATAAAGTGATGGATAAACTGTTGTAAACAACAGCATTTTGTGGATGGAGCTTAAGTTACATTGAAACCGGAAGATTTCTTTAATACCAGGGTATTGCAAGAGGATTGTCCCTGTAATAAGTTCATGGCACCATTCTATGACGACATCACATGACAGTAACAATTCCAATGGCTCTGTGTGTCTGGGGTTGTAAATCAAAATGTGTAACTGTGATTAATCACACATTTAGTTTTTTAGTTAATGCATTCAGTTCCAAGAGAACAAAATAAAATGAATAATTAGTAATGTAATTTCACCATTCACCATTGACTAATGAGCAGGTGTTATACATGTGCAATTAATCATACATTAACTTTGGGCAACCCTAATAAGATTATATTGTATCTTAGTGAAATTGTATTTTAATGCAATACTGTAAATTTGTAAATGTAAAATTCTGTGTGATAAACATTTTAATAAAGCATTGTTAATGTGTCTGCTCGAACCACCACAAACATTCTTATGCTGTCGTTAATGTGACATTTTTTTTGCTTTGATATTGTTTTTTTATTTGTAATACAACAACAACAACAACAACAACAACAACAAAAAATGTAAAAAAGACAGCATAAATGATGTGCTGTAAACCCACATTCTCTTTTCAATCGTGCTGCAAAAAGACAACCCGCGGCGACTGGTATTTTCACGCGTAATCTGGTTGTAGCATAAAACTTAAAACCCGTAATACTCAAAGGAAGAGTGTCTGAGGCCGCGAAAACAGGTGCCTTGCCTGGTAAAACAATTTAATTGCATTTTCTTAATCAGCCCTGGTCTCATTTTTTTTTCAGTTGGTTTGAATAGACTAATTGCATGTAGAAATTAAACCAAATTTTCATGCCAAAAAGTAAAATAAAAAATATTGTGCTGGTGTGAACAGGCCTTTAGACATGACATTTTATAAAATAGATTCCAAACACTGATTTTTTATTTTAAGGTGGCACAAAAAGCACCAAAAAGAAACTGAAAAAGAATGTAACCTTATTTAATCTTGTGACCTATACTGTGCCAAGGAATTGTAATAGCTTTGTGATTGGTCAAAACCATCATATATACAGATAACATCTACTACGTGCTGTGGAACCCATAAGCTTGACATTTGGCCTCGCTTTTGTACATCTGAAAAGTTTTCAATTTTATCATTTTACATTTGAAGTGCAGAGTCTCTTTTTATCTGAAAATGTATTGTCAAGACAAACTTTCAATGATGGCTTTTTGTGATGATGATAATAGATAAAGTCTTCAAGTTGGAAGATTTAAGGCCTTACGCACATATTAATGCGTTATTCTACATGACCTTATTCTATATCCCTAATCTACCCAATAACTAAACTTAACAATTACCTTACTAACTATTAATAAGCAGCAAATTAGGAATTTATTGAGGGAAAAGTCGTAGTTAATAGTGAGTAAGTGCTCCCTATTCTAAAGTGTTACCAAATATATTAAGTTAACAATCATCTTTTTAACAAAGATCTTTTTAACCTTCTTTCTTAACATCACACAGGACACCAAAATTGCATCACTGGAACGGAATATTCGAGACCTGGAGGACGAGATCCAAACGATGAAGACAAATGGCTTTTTGCACACAGATGGCCGGGGTGAAGACTTCAAACAGATGGAAGTCTATAAGAACCACTCAAAGTTCATGAAAAACAAGGTAAGAATGGACTCTCTGCACAGAAAGACAGATGGAGGGATGGGTGGATGGTTAGTACTAATAGCGTTTTGTCAGCCTGTATTGTACAACAAGCAGCTTTGGAGCTGAGCAAACTGAGGTAATCACTAAACATGTCCTAAAATGTCCTTTGTCATATGTAGTACAAAGATGGGCTATGTCTGAAATTATCCCCATACCCTTATATATTGCACTATTTGAGGGGACAGCCACTTGTAGTGACTAAACCACACTGGAGATAATCAAGTGGACTTGTTCACTCATTCACTCCCTTAATGCACCTTAATAATGAGTGCACAACCGATGTATGGCTTGCTGAACGGTTTGCTGCTAGAGAAAACCCACTCCTTTGCAAGCGTCACATTGAATTAATGACCGTGTTTCACTAAAACATGCAGCCTGTAGCACTTTCTGTACACTCATTTTCTGAATTCACTCACTTGTTTTTATTCACTTATTCAGTGGGCTATATTAGTGCACCTCAGTTGTGGATACTGAAGGTGGAAAAGAGTGCTGTTCATTCATTTCACCCACCTACAATCCTACAATCAAACCCAAGAACTTCGAGTTACAATTCTGACTCTCTAAACATTAGGCTGCCCTAACAACTACCCTAAGCACATTGGTTAAAAGCGTCTGCTAAATACATCTACGTAAGTACTCTCTGACCAGTTACTTTTTTTGATTTTCATTTTTTCATTATTATCCGATTTCGGTGTGTAGTAGAAAGCAGTGTATGCCAGCATTACTTGTGGTCAGAAACCTCTGCAGATCACCACAGTCAAACATTGATTATCGATTGAGACTGTGGTAACTCAGTCTCACTGAGTTACCTGTGTGAAGAACTGAGTCAGTGTGAAGAACAACAGCTCCACTTTGAGTTGACCAAGGCCAGCGAGCATTGTTACATGTGCTCCATGACATGTACAATTCTGACTATGTCTAAACCTGAATTTCTTGGAATCAATTTAAACATACAAGTTGCAGGAAAGTCATTTAAGGGAGATGAAACAGATCCCTCGATGGACAATCTGGTACACCTCTCATCAATTTGTATCAGAGGAGTCAACCTATGGCAAAAAATGGATGTCCTGAAGTATACCTAGTGTTAAAGAAATGCTAAAGCACAATAAAAGCAGCACTGAAATTAACAAAGATACTGAGGTACCAGTCCTGCAACTGACAAAATTGTTTCTCAGTGGAGAAACTGATTTATAGGTGAGGCTCAACTGAAAATACATAGCTTTGCACTAAAAAAAACAACAACAACTCTTCTGTATAAACTATTTTCCTCTGAAAAGCTACACTTGCTGTTTGCCACACTCAAATGCAGATGTTGAACATCTGTTCAGGCAAATGGGTGTGGTTAAAATTACAGTTAAGAAATAGAATGTCACAGTTTTGTACCAGCAGAAACTACTAATCACAAACTGCTTCTGCAACATTTTGGAATCACAGCAACATACAGCTTTAAGCACGCTCCATCCTCTTTTGCTGGTTCCAGACACTGCAGCTAGACAGTGCAAATTAAGATTATTTCTATGATTCTTTATACTTACTTATGCAGTGGACTTTCTGGAACTGGGAAAATCACAAAAGCTGATGGTGGCACTGTGGACTGCAGTATCAATGAGAACAGTGCCAGCATTTGGCAAAAAACACATCATATTTACATTTAGACATCTATCAGATGCTTTTATCCAAAGCGACTTACAAAAGAGGACAATGGAAGCAACCAAAATCAACAAAAGAGTAATAACATGTAAGTGCTATGACAAGTGTCAGTTAGCCTAACGCAGTACACATAGCAAAGTTTTTTTTTTAAAACATTATATAATAAATAAAAAGAAAACAGATAAAATAGAAAAACAAAAAAGCAAGCTAGTGTTAGAGGCCTTACAAAAAGAACAGAGAAGCAAGTGTTAATTTATTATTATTATTATTATTATTATTTTAAAGAAAACAAGCAGTAAGTAAATGAATAGAGTTTTTTAAGAGAATAGAATTAGAATAGAGACTGCTGAAGTGAGAGAGTCAAATAAAGATGGAAGAGATGTGTTTTTAGCTGATTCTTGAAGATGGCTAAGGACTGCTCAGATTGAGTTGGGCAGGTCATTCCACCAGGAGGGTACATTTAATGTGAAAGTCCATAAAAGTGATTTTGTGTCTCTTTGGGATGGTACAATAAATGCGCCGTTCACTTGCAGAACGCAAGCTTCTAGAGGTCACATAAGTCTGAAGTAATGAATTTAGGTAAAGGGGTGCAGAGCCAGTGGTGATTTTGTAGGCAAACATTAATGCCTTGAATTTTATGCGAGCATCTATTGGTAGCCAGTGCAAATTGATGAAGAGAGGTGTGACGTGCGTTCTTTTCAGCTCATTAAAAATTAATCGTGCAGCCACGTTCTGGATTAACTGTAAAGGTTTGATAGAACTAGCTGGAAGACCTGACAAATGAGCATTGCAATAGTCCAGCCTGGACAGAACAAGGAGGAGTTGTGAAGCATGTACCAAAAGAAAGGGCCTGATCTTCTTGATGTTGTATAAAGTTAATCTGCAGGACCAGGCAGTTTTAGCAATATGGTCTGAGAAAGCAACTTTCTGGACAGAACTCCTCCTTTCCACCTACTGCTGGCATGATTTATCTCAACAGTATCACATTATGTTTGTTCATTTATGTCAGAAGAAAACTGGTGCCGCTACTCCTCTTAAACAAACTCTATTGTATAAATGTGACTTGACTTGCCGTTTATGATATACAGTAACTTATTAGCTTGTACGTATATTTGTTGATAATTTGGAACTGAATGCATTTGCTAGTTAATAAGAAAATACAATAAATCTAATCATTGAATAATATGTTCACTGTTAAATAAATGAATGTATTGTTTAAGAATCTGATAATGAAACGCTGTTGTTTATATTACTTTCAGAAACAAATCTAAACTAACAGATTCCACATACTCTAATATTATTTGCTGATATGAAGGATGAGACAAGAAGGCAACATGTCACGGTTTCATCTCTCTAGTATATTAGTTTTTTTGTTTTGTTTTAAATGTTTTCCATGTTATATATTATGTTTTTCCTCATTGTCTTAACATGTTAATCATTGTTAACTGTTTATCTGTCTCTGTCTCAGATTGATCTGCTGAAACAGGAAGTAGTAAAGAAAGAGTCAGAGTCAATGGCACTGCAAACTAAGCTTGACACACTCAGCAATCAAAACTCAGACAGCAAACAGCACATAGACGTCCTGAAGGAATCTCTCATAGCAAAAGAACACAGAGCTAATATCCTTCAGACAGAGGCAAGTATTTCCATAAAAATTGACTGTGATGTTCTTGTTCTTGCATTTTAGCTGGATATCATCATTACAGCTCACATGCACCACTTGAATGGAAAAATGGAGCGTGAACGTATTTTCTGCGTTTACATCAGATAAATTAGTGAAAAATTCTATAATTCTACAAGGGGGGTCTCTATAGACCACAGTGAAAAGAATAATTTTTTGTCCTAGTTTTTTTTTTTTTTAATAAGGAGAAAACGCTGTTAAGACCATGATATCAATATTTACTGTTGAGATTAAGAAAGAACATTGAGTCTGAAAATGGGGTTGAGGGCAAAGTGCCATAATGTGAAATATGCAATTTTTGCTGTGTTTGTTGTTCACATCACAGTGAAGCAGCTATGCGCAAAGACACAGTTTATAACTGAATGGTGTACCTCTCAGGTGTAGAGTAACCTAACCCTTAGTTCTCACATTCTCACTGCATTTTTAATAGCCTGAAATGCTGTAACCTGCATGCCCTGCCTATATATTGGAATTATGTGTCTTTTAAAAATTAGCAATAAACATCCTAAATGATGTAGTCAAAAATAGCTATTAACAGCACTATATTACTAAATAATTTACCTGTTAAACAGGTGTGCAGGAATTTCTGAGACCCTTCTGAATCATGACTCTATAATGTACTCACCCCCTTGTCATCCAAGATGTTCATGTCTTCCTTTCTTCAGTCATAAAGAAATTATGACTTAAAATAAAAGATCATGCCTTGAATGACAGACAGTTCTGACAGCTGTGTCAGAAAAATAATTAGACCTTCGAGTGGTCCCAAGTCTGCTGGGGGGAAAAAAGAATAAATAAATAATCTTAAAACATAATATTTCACTTTAAAGATTATCATTGTTAGGTTTAAATTTCCTCTAAAGTACTGTTCTTTGTCAGGTGGATGCTCTGCGTCTACGTCTGGAGGAGAGAGAGTCATTCCTAAACAAGAAGATCAAACAGACCCAGGATCTCATAGAAGAGAAGGGAACACTTAATAGTGAGATATGTGATCTGAAGGACATGTTGGAGGTCAAGGAGAAGAAGATCAACATCCTGCAGAAAAAGGTACACAAGATATATTTGAAATGAATCTACAGGAGAGTAGATTCACATCGGTGGACTTGAATTTGAAACATGGTGTGTATTGATGTGTATTAGGAAAGGAAAGAAGGTGACTTGTGGCCAAGGTGACCAACACTTGGAATCTGTGCTCTGCATTTCCCCCATCCAAGTTCACACACACACAGACTCAGAGCAGTGGGCAGACATATTGCTGCAGCGCCCTAGCAACTGGGGGTTTTGTGCCTTACTCAAGGGTCTCACCGCAGTTGTGGTATTGAGGGTGGAGAGAGTGCTGGTTATTCATTCCCCCACCTACAATCCCTGCCAGACCTGAGACTCAGAAGTCCAACTATTAGGCCACGACTAGAAACAAGATACCTTCTGATGTATATTCATGTTTTTTTTGTGCTATAATGCTATAACTAGTAAAAAGGAAGAGATGATGGGTTTACATGCTGCTTGAACTGAGGTGCTACAGCGATCTGTAACGACACATTAAAAGAGCCACAAAATGGTATTTATTGTTTGAATTTAAAAAATGCCAACATTTGAAAGATGAGGCCAGAAGTAACCTGCTCTGTCTTGTCTGTCAGCACATTGTCAGTGTTCTCTTTGCTCTGCGATATGTTTTTCACTGCGTGAGAACATGATGTGTGCTGTGAGAGCACCCAAGAGTGTCAGACATAGCAACAGTAACTAAGGGGGGCCGGTCTTTGCGATGGGTCCAGGGCCAGATTTGAGCAACGAGTTTGGGGTGGGTGGTGAGTGAGAGTTATTTAACAAGGTAAGGCATGTTTTTGGTTCAACCTGTTGTGTTGGTCCACAACAGATGCATTACCAGTGTTGCATTTATTCATTATTATTCATTGTGGAATGTCTGTGCGCCTTGGCAGTATGTTTCATACACCAGTCAGACCAAACATAAAACATGCCATATTCATTAACATACTAAAAGTTTATCCTGAGAGTTATCATCATAGGTGGCTCGAGGACCTCTCTGATTGGTGAATCTCACATCAGTCAGGCAAGTTACAGTTTTAATACACACAGTTTGTGTTATATTTAGCTTTACAGCATAAAAACCTGACACAAAAGTTTGTGCTTCTGCGAGTGAGTGACTTGCCACAGCACTTATTTGACATACATAGAGTGACCTCTTTAAAGCGATGTGCATGGTTATCTAACTTTTATCATCAAATCAATTGGTCTTTGCTTTTTTATTTTATTTTATTTTATTTATTGATTATTATTAATTATTTTTACAGTGGAGCAGGTTGTATTTAAAACTACAACTAAACTAATAAAGCCGAGTTTCCATAAAACAGAGAACAGAAATTAAACACAAACATATACATAAACACAGACGCACACAATAAGATACAGACTTCACTGAGCTGGTCACTGCCTAAAGACTGAACGCAAAGGAAGGGAACAAACAGGAGAATGGAATCGAGGCTAATGAACAGGGCATTTAGCAGGATTTGGGGCATTGACGCCATCTGCAGGAGAGCAGAGCACAGAGCTCAGGGTGTAAGTGCTACCTACAGGCCTGGAGTGAGCATGGCACTGAGGGCTCAAGGCTCTGGTCAGGAGGGGAACAGCAGTCCAGACACAGGATCTTTATCGGTTCAACTGTCATGAAAGATCATATCTACACTGTGCTGCGGTTATTATTGCTAACACTGTCAATGCTCTAAATTTATCGAACGTAAGCATGTGGAAGACATAAGAATTGCTTTATTGCTAGGTTTATCACCCATCCAATATTTTGCATGCCAGGGATTGGCCATTCGAGGGAACACAGATGAGCATTCAGGTTTAATTTAGTTAATAAATTTATGAGTGCAAAATGTTCCAGTGCTGAAGTCATCGCTGGCTCGCAGGGAACTGCTGAGTAGCAAGTTATTCTGTAATTTTGATGTGTGTTTTCTGGTGTAACATTTTTATTGTTAACATTATTGTGAAACCAAGGAAGATGGTTTCATGCTAATCTGATGTATATTTTGTGACTTAAAAGGGAGTGTGCAAGCCATACTGTATGTGTATGCGCAATAGTTCTGAGCACCTTATTTTATTACCGCAAGAAAACAATGCAAACAGCATATCACATTAAAGAGCATTTCAGTTAGCCAAAGTTTAAAATAATTATGACCAAAGACTGTTTTAGATGATTAAATAAAATTTCATTAAACAATTATGCTTACATACTTCATGCATGCCTTTATGATTCAATCCTCAGTCCTCAACAATTACATTAAATTGAAGTTGTAAAATAAACTAATATTTCCACACCACAGAGGATTATTCCAAATGCAGGCGGAAATTCCTTTACGCTACAAATCGGAGCCGGATATACAACACGCTGACTGTGAAAAAGGTATATTCTCTGCTTGTTCTCTGTCCATTGCCAGTTTAGGAGACAAATTCATTAATTCATTATGTAAATCGATATTGTAAGGATTACCCATTAGCCCAAAGGTGGAATCCAACAGCATGTCTGAAGTTATACTGCGTGTAGGTGTTTATCTGCTCTTCTGTAAAGTTGATCTAAATTATGAGGATTCAGTATAAATTTGGTTAGCTCTGTGTTTAATCTGTTTAAGGTTTCAAGTGATCATTAAATTTAGACTAATCACAAATATTGGTTATGTATCAATTTAGATATTGCATTATTTTGGATATCCCATACTTTCAGTTATCTGCTCATTACGGACCTGATGTCATACAGAGTCTCAAGACGGCCGGGGTCACGGATTTCACAATCACAAATTCGCCATTCTGACCTTAGTCAGAGGATGTAGGCTGACTTACATGAGTGGGCCGCCTACTGCTTGTTCTTGACCAGAAAAGTAGTTTAGTCAGTCTCTTTCATACAACTTGCTAAATCAAGTCTAGTATCTAGTATCAATCCTGAACTTGGTAAAAACAATTATGTTTATTTAAAATAGGTTTAAAGCCTCTCAAATTCAAAAGGGTTACTGTATAGCTTAACTAGTGCATGACATTTACAACACCAAGATCATGGATTCCCAAGGAATGGACATAGTTGTCCAAGTTGTACTAATGTATACAATGTATGCACTGTACATTTGGATACAATGATCTGACAAATGCATTAATGTTATGTAAATGATGACAACATGTTGCTTCTCATTTACATAAAGTTGATAGCCAACAATCTTTGTCACTCTGGTCGCCAGAAATTCCCTTTTCATATTGAAAATGAATGATATCCAGTTGTTTTGTTGCTATAAATTGCTTTCACTGCCTTTCATTTGTAGAGCGATTTCAATAACACACATTTCTGAATGTGATTTCAAGAGGATGTGGTACAAATTGGGGCAGCTTAGACCGGTCATAATCTTGACTCCTTCGGCTGTTTCAGTGGTAAATCTGCATACATAATTGGAGCCAAACAATCTCAATTTAGAACAAAAATGCTCTCAGTTCAGAGCCCCGCAGAAAAAGGCTTGTGTTTAAACACACGCAAATGCAACTATGCACTCCCAGTCCCACAGATGCTCTCAATTACTACCAAATTCACATGTAAATTTGCATCAGACCTTAGCTTGGAGTTGACACATATAAGACAGAACTTCAAGAATGTTTGATCTGAATATATTAGACAAAGAGCTGCAAGATTATCTGGGAATGGGAAGTGAAATTACAATGCTCTTCCCTTATAGTAATCTAAAAAGACAACTCACAAAATAGTTTATCAGGGTAATGAATATGGCAGTGCTAATGTAATTGGTTTTGGTGGAATAGATCTGCTACGCTCCTGCTGTTGCAATAGGAAGTACCGAGACTTCCTACTGCCAGTACATTCACAGACAAGCTGTTGTGAACATGAGAGATGCACACATGAGAATACCCCGCAACTAAGAAGGAGATAAAAAAGGTCAATACCATTTATGTAAAGAGCATGTAAACAAGCTGAGGAGGATGGATGGTCACAAGCCATCAAAAAAAAAAAAAAAGCCAGGTTGCTTGAATTTTAGCACCAAGAGTGGCATAAAGTCACCCAACAGCAATGTGAAAGACTGGTGGAGAGCACGTCAAGATACATGAAAGCTGTGATTGAAAGTCAGAGTTATTCCACCAAATACTGATTTCTGAACTCCCAAGTTAAAACATCAGTCTGAACCCAGAGTCTGAAAACATTGCATCTTGTCATTTTCTGCAAATAAATCCTCTACATGACAATATGTTTATTTGGAATATGGGAGAAATGTTGTCAGTAGTTTATGTGGCACCTAGTGGGTCAAAAAAAGTATATAACACTTTATGCATAACACATTCTCACACGTTATTGCTCGTGCATGGCACTGATGACTGTTTTTAACTCTGCAAGCAGCAATAATGATCAGTAGCACAGGCGTAATTTGCACATCTCATTCATAGAATTGTTTAGTCACTCAATCTTCACAAGCAAAATCCATTAGCATCCGTAATCATTTTGAACATTAACTGCATTTTCTACATTAATATATTGTTTCTCATACATGATCAAGCTCTTTGACGCACACACACTAGGTTGTTATAGACTCTTTTTGTACATGAGATATATTTGTTTTTCACTACTTGATTTGACACGTTGCCTTCTATTAGTATCTTAAGGTCAAATGCATATTCTTGCTCTTTACATGCTCCTCCTGCATGACACTGCTTAAGTGTAACTTGCATGCAAACCTTATCTGACACTATCTGACAAACCATATCTGCCAAAACTTTTGCACAATATTATATAGTTATATATATATATATATATATATATTAATTATAAAGCACTATTGTAATGTAAAGTGATGTTTATTTTATTTTTACACATCATGGATCTGCACTGTAAAAAGTGAACCTGTGCAGTTGTTGCTTTAAGGAGGTATTTCTATCTGATACTACCTATAATTCTAATTTTATTGTTATAACCTAGTTCAATCAAGATTATGTAACATAAAATGAGAGAATGTTATTTCAACTTAAATCCATCACGGTGACCCAACATACAACTTCCAACAATGCTAAGAACAAACACATTCAAAACATGCACACCTGCTCCATGATGATTAGTGAATGTTGGTTCAATGAGAAATTATGATTTGAAATGATTATATATTTTACGTTGCAGCAAAGTGAAAATCACAATGGGCAGCACTACTCTTCAGACCACTGTAAAAAAAATAGTTAAAAAATCACCAACATATCTCTCTCTCTCACACTTATTACAATCCAGTCTGACTTTTTTCTTTCATGCTAAACTTCTTATTGAGAATTGAGGTTTAGATGTTGATGTTGAAAATAAAGTTAGAAGTCGCCATTGTGGAGATAAGCGTTTGATTTAACTGGGCTCTTGATTCTTCAGTACTTAACGTCAGTTTTTCTCTGATTGCTGCAACTGTGTATTTCTAAGGAACATTTGTTATCGCAACAGTTGTGAAAGAAACTCTGATCAAATCTTGATTACTCATTGATCTAGTCATCATGTGATAGTCAGACTCACAAGTCATATGAGGAGTCTGATGTGTGAGAATGTGAGCTGTTAGTTTCATGATGTCATGACAATCGGATATTGTGATTTTGCTCTTTTCTCATATGGGAGGTGTTTTGAGCTGTGTCTTTTTGACTCACACAAAGATCAATAATCAGCGCATGAATCTCAACAATGGTGACAATTTTACCTAAATGGAGAAATCAGGTTACATCTACTGACTGTTATGCTTTAATAAAACTTGTTTTTTTCAGGATGGTTGAATTCAGATATAATCAGTAATCTTAAATCATTTATTTAATTTCAACAAAACCAGTTATTTTAGTTGTTACCACATGAAGTACAATTTCTTGTTGAACCAACAAAATATTTTTTTCAGTAAGCATTCAGAAGGTTTTATAATAAAAAAATATGTATGACATCTCAACTTACAACAAACGTGGAAGCAAAACAGCCAAACAAACAAACAAATAAATCTTACAGTTTTTCTCACATTTCTTGAAATTATGCCTCACTTTTGCAAAACTCTAAACACAAATCCTTAACTTCTAACTCAATTCCCCGAACTTACTATATTAAGGTCAAAATGAAGCTCTTCACTCAAAACAACTCAATCTTGCTGAAAAAAACAAACTTTGCTCTCAGACATGACACACAAACCCTCAAAAACATACACACTACAACAGTTTTACACACTGATGAGATCAATTCGAAACAATAATACGAAAACTGGTAATAAGTGTTGCCTGGGGGAAAAAAATGCGCATGATGAACACAACAAATGTATGCATTTGCAAGTGTTTTAATCCTTAATTTATTGTACTGTAGAGTACAGCACAAAACAGCAAACAACAACAAAAATAATTATTCTGCCCCAGCATCCTGTCGTTGGTCTGGGACAGGCCAAACAACCTCCTCAACATCACAGACTAAATTGGCCCTGGACAGGCAGCGGGGGTAAAATCCTGGCACGCATCAACTAAAACATCTAAAACTGCTTGTTCCCTATCTGTCGTACACTCCGAGTTGTGTCGAGTAGTGTACGACACTAGGGGTCGCCCTTGAGAGCCCAAACACCTCTGACAGTATTGAGAAAGGCCAATGAAAATTGGGTGTGCAGATTTGCATAGCTGACCACGCCCCGGACATCCGGGTATAAATAGGGCAGCGTGTGCATCTGCTCACTCGTTCTGTTCTTCGGAGCCGAATGCAGCGTCTCTGTGTGAGAAGCGGCAACATTCACCTCTCTCGTCGTTGGATCTACGGCACAGACAGCGGTCTCTCCCTCTCTGACACGGCTCGTGTTGTGAGAGTTCCCCTGGGTGCGTCGACGGCGATCTTCAGGAGAAGACTTTCCTCTAATTGAGCAAATTTTCTCTAAAAGAGCTCCATGGGCGGATTGTGTGTTTCACTATGCCTTTCCGTCCATGTCCAACTGGTTGCGGATTCTACCTTTCCCCTAACGATCGGCACGATCGCTGTGTTCAGTGCTTGGGGAGTGAGCATGCTGAAGCAGCGTTCGCTGAGGGAGGTTGTCAGAACTGCGAGGACATGCCCTTGGGCACGCTCCGCTCACGAGCCGCGTTCTTTTCGAAGAAGCCGCGGCGCCATTCAACTGCTTCCCGCTCCGGTCCTTCTACTTCCGGGTACGAGGCCGCAGCGATGTGCGTTGAAGAAGAGCGGCAGGGTTTGAACGACGCTTTGCCGGGTACGTCCCCGCAAACCGTTCACCCTGTGTGTCCACCGATGGAGTCTCTGGACGATTTTTGAAAGCTCGTCTCAGTATGGGCTGGATCTTTTGTTCGGGGCTCCTGCTGAGGAAAAGGCAGGGTCTGTAGCATCGGAGGGAGAGCCGTCAGAGGCTGACGTCACGGCTGAACTTACCGCTCCGGCGGGAGAGTCTCAGTCTGTGGCAGATGCCGAAATGGCCGCCGCACTAAAACGGGCAGCCAAGGAGATTGGGGTTGTGTGGGTTCCCCAGCCCAGCCCAGCCCAGCCCTGAGCCTTCAAGCCTGGATGACTGGTTCCTGGGCAGCGGACGTGACTCCAGGCCACGTTCCTCCCCGGTCCCGTTTTTCCCGGAAGTGCATGAGGAGTTAACGAAGTCGTGGAAAGCCCCTCTGTCGGCTCGTTCACGGCACGCTATCTCCCCGTCCCTCACCACCCTCGATGGCGGTCCAGCGAGGGGGTATACGGAGGTTCCCCAGGTGGAGAGAGCGATTGCGATGCACTTGTGCCCGCAAAACGCCGCCTCCTGGAGGGGCCGCCCGAGACTCCCGTCCAGGGCTTGTAAGTTTTCGTCTGCGCTTGTAGCGAAGGCTTATGCGGCCTCTGGGCAAGCTGCGTCCGCCTTACACGCTATGGCGATTTTGCAGGTCTATCAGGCTAAGGTTCTCAAAGACCTGCACGAGGGTGTTCCTGACCCAGAGCTGTTGCACGAGCTGCGCTCTGCGACCGACTATGCTCTTCGAGCTACGAAGGTTACGGCGCAAGCTCTGGGGAGGGCGATGTCCACTATGGTGGTCCAGGAGCGCCACCTATGGCTAAACCTGGCCGAGATGCGAGACGCCGAGAAAGCTCGCTTTCTTGACGCTCCCATTTCCCAGGCTGGTCTCTTCGGCGAAACCGTGGAAGAATTTGCCCAGCAGTTCTCCACGGTGAAACAGCAGACGGAGGCCATTAAACACATCCTGCCTCGGCGTGCAGCGAGCGCTGGCCCAGCTCAGCCGACGCAGCAACCTCCGCCTGCCCCCCGCCGAGGAAGACCCCCTACGAGGGTGGCTCAGGGCCCGCAACCTGCCGGTCCTGCAGCCAGACCCGTCCAACGGTCCAGCACTCGTAGGAAGGTGGCACCGCCAGCCCGTCCTCAGGCCACTAAGAACCCACGTCAGGCTTCGAAGCGTTCCTGAGACGGGCAGCCCAGGGAAGGAGGATCATCTGACCTGTCCGGATCCACACTCGACGAGGGGACGAGCGCTGGATTCGGCTTCTACCCGGCTGTCTGCCACTCGGCAGACGGCCACCACATGGTCAATAAAAGAGCAATTTCCTTCTTCTCTGGGCGCAATATACAGCACCTCCGACCCTCTACTCGACGGTCGGATGCTGTTTCCATTTTCAGAAACATACGGTCGCACAACACCTGTGCCCCCGTATGCTCTGGAACAACGAGCTCGTTCAGACGATCTCCCCTCTCGGGCGGATCTTCTGCACAGCTCTCACGGATCGGACTCCCTGGGCAGAGCAGCCAGTGTGGTTCGGGGCTTCTCACCTCCGGCCACACACTGCTTTCCCAGCGACGGTACCCCCACCCTTGGTGCACCGAATGTAACTCCTCTGAGACCCTTAGCGGAGAACTTTTCGGATTGGTTAAATCTCCCCAATCCTTCCCGCTGGCTCCTCAGGACCATTCGGCTCGGCTATGCCATCCAGTTTGCATGGCGTCCACCCAAGTTCCGTGGTGTTCTCACTACGTCGGTCCAGGGCCCCAACACCGCGGTTCTTCGGGCGGAGATCGCAGTCCTTCTGGCGAAGGGTGCGATAGAAACTGTCCCCTCAGCCGAGATGAAGGAAGGGTTCTACAGCCCCTACTTCATTGTACCCAAGAAGGGTGGTGGTCTCACACCAATCTTGGATCTGAGGGTCTTGAATCGGGCCCTGCTCAAGCTCCCGTTCAAGATGTTAACCCTCAAGCACATTCTCACGTGTGTCAGAGTTCAAGATTGGTTTGTGGCCATAGACCTGAAGGACGCGTACTTTCATGTCTCAATCCTCCCAAGACACAGGCCGTTCTTGCGGTTTGCCTTCGAAGGACGGGCATATCAGTACAAGGTTCTCCCCTTCGGCCTCTCCCTGTCGCCCCGGGTCTTTACGAAGGTAGCGGAGGCCGCCCTTTCCCCCCTCAGGGAAATGGGCATACGCATTCTCAATTATCTCGACGACTGGCTGATCCTAGCTCACTCGTGGGATTTGGTTTGCGTACACAGGGACATGGTTCTCAACCATTTGGCTCAGTTGGGACTTCGGGTCAACTGGGAAAAGAGCAAACTCTCCCCGGCACAGAGGATCTCTTTTCTCGGTGTAGAGCTGGACTCGGTCAGTATGTCTGCGCGTCTCTCCCCGGAGCGTGCACAGTCAGTTCTGAGGTGTGTGGCAACACTCAGATGCGGGTCAGCGGTCCCCCTAAAACAGGTTCAGAGGCTCCTAGGGCACATGGCATCCTCAGCCGCGGTCACGCCACTGGGTTTGATGCACATGAGACCGCTGCAGCACTGGCTTCATACTCGAGTCCCCAGGTGGGCGTGGCATCGAGGCACATTTCGAGTAAACATCACACCATCGTGTCGCCAGACACTCAGCCCTTGGACAGACATTATGTTCCTACGGTCAGGAGTTCCCCTGGAACAGGTGTCCAGACGCATCATTGTCACCACGGATGCTTCCAAGACAGGCTGGGGTGCCACCTGCAACGGACAGGCAGCTTCCGGGGTCTGGACAGGCCCCCGACTGTTTTGGCACATAAATTGTCTGGAGTTGTTGGCAGTGCTCCTGGCCCTGAGGAGGTTCCGACCTATGATTCAGGGCAAGCACGTGTTGGTCAGGTCCGACAACACTGCGACTGTGGCCTACATCAACCACCAGGGCGGTGTACGCTCCTTTCGCATGTCACAACTAGCCCGCCACCTGTTGCTCTGGAGTCAACGCAGACTCAAGTCTTTACGAGCCACTCACATTCCGGGCGAAGCCAATCGCATGGCCGATTCCCTGTCACGACAGGTTTCGCTCGGAGGCGAGTGGAGGCTCCACCCCCAGTCGGTCCAACTGATTTGGGATCGATTCGGCCAGGCACAAGTAGACCTCTTTGCCTCACCGGAATCCACCCACTGCCAGTTATGGTACGGGCTAACCGAGGCCCCCCTCGGTATAGACGCACTGGCACACAGTTGGCCGAGGGGCCGGCTCAAGTATGCGTTTCCCCCAGTGAGCCTCATCGCACAAACCTTGTGCAAAGTCAGGGAGGACAAGGAACAGATTCTCTTGGTAGCCCCCTTCTGGCCCAACAGAACCTGGTTCTCGGACCTGGTGCTCCTGGCATCAGCCCCTCCCTGGCGCATTCCTCTGAGGAAGGACCTCCTTTCTCAGGGAAAGGGCACAATTTGGCACCCGCGCCAAATCTTTGGAACCTCCACCTTTTGTCCCTGGACGCGACCAGGAGGACTTCAGAGACCTTTCACCTTCAGTGGTAAACACACTTCTACAGGCAAGAGCCCCCTCTACCAGACGGCTGTATGACCTAAAATGGCGCATCTTTGTTAACTGGTGTTCTTCTCACGGGAAGGACCCACGGAGCTGTGGCATCAAATCAGTGTTATCCTTCCTTCAAGAAGGCCTGGACAGGCACCTGTCTGCCTCAACACTCAAGGTTCATGTCGCAGCTATATCAGCTAATCATGACTTGGTGGGGGGCAGATCGGTGGGGAAACACGATTTGATAATCAGGTTTCTTAGAGGAGCCCGGAGGCTGAACCCTCCTCAGTCGCATCTCATCCCCTCTTGGGATCTTGCTGTGGTTCTCCAAGGTCTACAACAAGATCCATTCGAGCCCCTTCAGTCAGTCGAACTCGATGCTCTCTCCTTCAAGACGGCTCTTTTGACTGCGCTCACTTCCATCAAAAGAGTGGGAGACCTCCAAGCCCTCTCCGTGAACAGTTCGTGCCTGGAATTCGGACCAGCGGATTCTCACGTTGTCTTGAGACCCCGGCCTGGATATGTGCCCAAGGTCCCCACCACTCCTTTCAGAGATCAGGTAGTGACCTTGCAAGCTCTCTCTTCCCAGGAAGATGACCCCAACCTGACCTTGTTATGCCCAGTCCGTGCCCTGCGCATCTACATGGAACGAACGCAGCCCTTCAGACGTTCGGAGCAGCTCTTTGTTTGTTACGGAGGACAGCAGAAGGGGAAAGCTGTCTCCAAGCAGAGGATCTCCCATTGGCTGGTAAACGCGATCCGTATGGCCTACCTGGCCAGAGGCCTACCCTGCCCTCTGGAGGTAAGAGCCCACTCAACCAGGGGCATCGCTGCCTCAGCAGCCCTGGCGAATGGGGCCTCATTAACAGACATCTGTAGAGCTGCGGGTTGGGCTACACCTAACACATTTGCCAGATTTTATAATTTGCGCACAGAACCAGTGTCAGCTAGAGTCTTGATTGCTAACTCTTGACTCAGCACACTGGTTGGTGTAGAGCTTGCATAAAGCGCTTCCCCTAATGGTGATTACGCTTCTCAGTTTCAGTAGGTTTCCTGATGCGAACCCTGGACACCATCTCCATCTTTGGCACTTCTGCACATGGCGGAGTTTAGCGGAGAAACTCGCTATGGAATCCCTTCACAAGGTATGACTTCCCTTATTTTGACTGGATTGTGCCCCATATGTAGTGGCCCCTTATGTGGCCCCATATATGTATTTCCACCTATAACTCTTGTGGTGCGGTGTTTTCCCCTGAGAACAGGTTCTCTAGGATCTGAGTCTGGCTGTCTTCCCGGGTGTGAGACCCACCTCAGGTCCCATGTCTAACTATGTCACTTAAACCCCCCCTGTCGGGCAGGTTGTGAACTCCGTAATGTCTTTCCTTCGGGAGCAGGCATTTTCCCAACGATCTCAAGACACTCAGCCGCCCTTGAGGGAGGCCCGGCTGCAGGACCCCGCTGTACAGGTCAGTCCTTGGACGTTGGATGGTCACGGAGGAGGTGAGCTGCACTTACGTTACACGTTGCCCTGTTACTTCTGCACTTGTCTCTCGTGACGCGGTCAGACATGTGGCGTGTTTTTACGGGGACCCCTAGTGTCGTACACTACTCGACACAACTCGGAGTGTACGACAGATAGGGAACGTCTCGGTTACGTATGGTAACCCTCGTTCCCTGATGGAGGGAACGGAGACGTTGTGTCTCCCATGCCACATCTCTGGTCCGCCTCTGAGTGAGCTGAGACGCTCGGCTCCTCAGAATCAGAACGAGTGAGCAGATGCACACGCTGCCCTATTTATACCCGGATGTCCGGGGCGTGGTCAGCTATGCAAATCTGCACACCCAATTTTCATTGGCCTTTCTCAATACTGTCAGAGGTGTTTGGGCTCTCAAGAGCGACCCCTAGTGTCGTACACTACTCGACACAACGTCTCTGTTCCCTCCATCAGGGAACGAGGGTTACCATACGTAACCGAGACGTTTTCTTGCCCTTGCCCTTCCTATTTCTCTACCATGTTGTTGTGGTTGTCTTCCTCCTTCTTCTCCTCCTCTTCCTCTTTCACCTCCTACTCTTCGTCTTTGAAATTGCATATTACTGTATGCGGGATATTTTTTGAAAAAGACCGGATAGGATTCACAGTTACACTTTTACTAGTGGTCTGACAAAAAAAAGAGAAAAAAATCAACATAAAAAAAAATATATATATATATATATATATAAATACATTACAAAGTCATTGTGAAATAAAAAAAGAAAAAGGAAATATGGGCAAAGGCGGAAATATAAATTAGAAAGTCCACTGTCAGAATTTGTAACTAATTGACCTTCAGTTGGAAAGCATATATAGACAGAGGACAACGCAAGCAAACACAACTTCTTAAAAAAACAATTAGAAACATTTTATGATGTGCACAAGTGACTAGATGATGTGGAGTTTGAACAAGTAGTTTTGAGAATTTCATTTCTGATCTGAGAAATGCACCAAACTGTAAGCTGACTTTGGCCCTTTTATCTCTATCGAAGGTTCTGATTGGTGTGTGATTAATTTTGACTCCTAGTGTTTCCACTTGGGTAATCGTGTGCTAATTGAGCTCAAACTTTGCAGACTTGAGTGAACAATATTGAATGCTAGTGCTTTCTAAATGACCACATTGTGTAAGTACTGAGAAATGTAGGGATTTTTGTGTAGAGTTTTGCCGTAACAGTTCACCAAATCTGACTCGTGTTAAAGCAGGGGAATAGTGTTTATAGTTCAGGGAAATGGGTGTGCTTTTTGAAAAATGGCATTATGGTTTTGAAATTTTAGTTCAAAAGACTGGGTATAGTGTTTTAGCAATCAAGGAAAATTAGTTGCTTATTAGCATGGATATTATTAACATATTGGCTGTTAATTGTAGTTATAAAGCGCATATTAATGACTTATTCCTTATGACCATATTTTAGATCCCTTAATCTCTACCCCATACCTAAACTTAACATCTACCATGCTAACTATTATTAAGCAGCAGATAGTTTATTGAGGCAAATGTTGTAGTTAATTGCTAATAGTAAGAACTGGACATTGAAATAGTTCAAACAAACAAACAAATAAAATGAACAGCCATATTATCTTTGCAAGCACAGACAGTTTTTAGTTCAATTTATATATTTAGCATCATAAAATAAAATTAATAAATGAACAAACAGACAAACAATTGACCATTATTACTGTAAACATTTATTTATTCATAAATAAATCAATCAGTCTTGGTCAATCAATCTTGTTTGCAGTAATAACGGTCAATTATTTAATCAATAAAAAATAATTAAAGATTAAAAGGTAAGAGTTAAAAAGGACTGTACAACTGCACAGTTTGTACCAATATGCACTAAGAATGTAACTCGCCGTGAATGTAAATTAAACAAAAGCATGAATGTCTTGCTTCTTCTTAGTGTCCATTTCCATGGTGACTCCTGGATTTGGTGCTCTGTTGAGAATGTCTTCGTGTCATCTCTGTGAGCACACTAAACTTACTCCTGACTGAACTGTGTTTTTGGAATGAATTATGAGTAATAAGGTTTAGGGTATGTCGGTAAGAGTGATGTGAGCTGGCGGTTTTGAACCTTTCAAGAAATGCAGGAGATGTTTGGGCCATTGGCCACTAGAGGCTGCTAACCATTTGGGGGAACCTGAATTCTGGGATGACATCGCACCATTACAGGGAGTTAATCCTGCTCTTCCAAATGGTTTTTGTAGCTTTTTGGTAATATATTATGGGTTAATGATTGAAATGGAGGCCAGGGTAGAGTAAGGGAACATGAATGTGGTTTGTCTTTCACTGCAGTATGTTCAAAATGAGAAAGATTTGTTTTATTGCAACAGGATAAAACGGTTGAATTAAAAAAAATGGATAAAACTAAATATTGTCACCTGTGTTGGATTTCAGAGGGTTGCATGCTCTATTAAATAGTGGGTTAACATCATTAAGGAAGATGATCAACTGTAAGTTGCAGAAAACATACAAACTACATCTGTGCTGAAGCTGTACTTAAAGTGATGTACTTCTGAAAATGCATTATTATTATTAGGTTTTTTTCCTTTCTTAATCTGGCACTGAATGGTACTGTGCATATTGATTTCATATATTTAGCCACAGATTTATTTGGCACAGGTGGTGAGTTCTTAACAGTGATTATTTCTCCCTGTGTTTCTCAGGTTGAGAACCTGCAGGAACAGTTAAAAGACAAAGATAAACAGTTGGACAGTTTGGGGGACAGAATGACGTCCCTGCAAGCTGATTCCAGCAACACGGACACAGCTCTCATTACACTGGAAGAGGCTCTCTCTGAGAAGGTGCTGAACATATGTGAGAGAACAAGAAAGAACATCGGTGTGCTCATTAATTTACTGTCAGTTGTAACATCATGAAACATCAGACACCATAAGGCAGGGATGTCAGATTGAGGGCAACTTACTTGCAGGGTTTAGCTACAACACACCTACCTGTAAGGTTCTAGTGATCTGAAAGACCTTTATTAGTTTAGGTGTGTTTAATTAGGGTTGAAGCTAAACTTGCAGGAGCAGGATTGGACAGGATTGGACCCATTCCATGAGACAAATGGTAGCTGCCAGTGCTATTTCCAAATAAATAAAGAAAGAAAGAAAAAAGAAAACAAACAAACAAACAAATACTTAAATTAAATAAATAAATAAATAAATAAATTAATTAAAAAAGTAGTAGTAGTCAACACTACAAAGAACGATTGTCAAACATCAGCTCGAGTGTCATAGATGCTGTAATCTTTGTGATGCAATCGACCCAAGTTTCAAACCACCTTTTGCTAAACTTCTTTTCCTCCCTTTTCATATCTTATATCACATCGGAAAGGCATTATTTATTTTCAATACAAATGAAGGAAATAATCAAAATGTTGGAAATAAAGTATCGGGTAGGGTTAGGGTATAGGTGTAGGGAAGGCTTTTATTGTCCCAGTAAGGTGGAATCCATTTAATAATTTGTACTAAAATAGTAATTTACACTCAATATGTTATTATAATGTACTGCAATACTGAGGTGCAAATAATTGCTGCTATTTGCAATAAGCAAAGAAAATGCTATTTTAACATAGTGTAAATAGAATCTGTAGCTATTTGTAAACAGCATATCAGTAAAAAATACTGCTTTTTTCACTTAGTGTAAATAGAATCTAATTTAGTTAGTTTAGTTTAATTTATTTTTAATTTTTATTTTTTGTTATTATTATTATTATCATCATAATTATTATATTGTCTTATTTCTAACAAAGTAATGTGGAAACATCTCCGTTTTATTTCCGGTAATAGCCGTCCATCCATCCATTCATAAATAAAGAAATATAAACCTTGCTGATGTAACATACAGTATGAACATTATTTTGAAGTATACTTATTTAAAAGTTGACTCCACAAAGCCCAGATTATTTACTGACTATAGAACTGCAGAAATGGCTACTCAAAAAACAATCATTTAGATTGAGGGGCTGTTTGCATAACACAGTTTTCAACTTATAACAGAAAGCTTTTAATGCGTTTTGGTATTTACAAGACAAAAGCATTCTGGGGACCTGAAAACGATACGGTTAGCATCTCCATGCAAACTAAAAAAACACGATGTTTCATGTTCAAACTATAGGCATAATACAGCATCCACGTGAATGGGCATTGTTTTGACAATGTTGTCATCTGTACTCAAAACCTTTCAAAAACGCAAAGGCAAAATGTTACGGTTTTTAGTACATCATTGTAGTGTAAATGTAGCTATAATTTAAACAATTCCACATTCCAATTCCACAGCACTATTCTTAACTGCCTTCTTTGTTCTTAACCAAAAGTGGCTCAAAGAACAAAACAAAACAATGTTTACTGTATGCAAATGACTAACCAATGCTTTCACTGCAACAGATAGAAGAGGCAGAAATGTATAAGAACGAAAATAAGGAACTGAAAAGCCAGCTTGCTACCCTACAAGAGCGTCTCTCAGAGAAAGAGGTATGTGAGTAGAAATGTCATATAGGACACCTAAACTTTCTCTGGTTCCAAAACTTCACAGCAGGCTCATTTCTCAGCAGCTCCCTAAATGTCAACCACAGCATGTTTATTATAAATTCAGCAGCTAAAAGAATCCAATGGAAACTGTAAATGCAAAAGCTCTGTAAATCACACTAAATAATGTTGAAAAAACAGGCAACCAAGGCTATAAATACACAGAGAAAACAAGCAAATAAACAGAAACCATGGAAACAAAATAACTTTGCAAACTAATTGCATTGTAATCAGCACAAACTGGGCTACAATAATATGTAAGCAACATGAATGTACATGTTTGTGTTTTTGAGAAAACAACGTTTATGCGTGGTTAGTGAAAATCTCATTTTTTAAAGTCACTGAAATAAGATCAAGAAACACATTCAGAACATTTGTTCACAAGACTTTTGAGAACTGGATGTGGTAGGCTAGCTCTGTGGTAGAGGTTTTTCTACAAAATGATGTGAAAATCATCTCATTCAGTCGTTCACAAAAAAAAAACAATATACTTATTTACATTTTCTAAGACATGTTTTGTGATCGAAAGGGAATATGCGAGGGAGTGACAATGGCCATTGAATATTTAGTGATTCACACCTGAGAGACAAAAGACCCTCCCCTAATGGCCCATCAGTGAGACTGACTGTCAGGTTAGAAACAATGTGAGAAGATTCAAAGATCTCATCAGACTCTCCTCATAATAAAATGCAGTTTAAATTGCTTTTTAAAAGGATGTGGCCTGTACTGTACTGTAATATTTATTTATTTGCTGCAAATAGTTATTTATTAGGATAATTATTTATTGATTTTTATTCAAACTTAATTAGAAAATTTAATTCACAACTGGAACATTGCTGCAACCATTCATTAATGAAAATGCATACAAACACAAACAAACTCAGAGAAGCTGCATTACAGTTTGTGTCTCTCAAATATAAGAGCTTGCGAAAAGTAATCTCAAGTAATATACAAAATCATATACATTTCCGTTTGGGCCTGAGTTACATAAATGCTTTGGTGCACTGGGTTCTAACAGACAAAGTTCCTTTGTGTGCTTAATATTACCTTGAGTAATTCTTAGCTTTGCTTCAGTAATACTCAATTCCAATAGTCTTTGAAAGACAGAGAGTGAAAGAGGGATAGACAGTAAATATACTTTATAGATGTCCTCATCTTCCCTTTGCACAATCTGTCCTTATTGTTCATCATGCAGGGACAATCTGTTAGGCAATCAAAGTTTATGAGAATGTTTTCTTTTATGTTCTTTTGAGCATACAGGCATCGATCAAGGAAAATTATACCTTCTTGCTTTTTGACATGGTGCCACGTGTAGTGGCAGTTTCCCAAGAGAAGCAGTCGTAAACAATCCTGAGACTTTACAGCTTTAATAACAGTATCAGTATGCTTGAAGCACTGATTAACAAAATCCAATGAAAATAATCTGCTATAGCCCACAGGCCTTCGCATATTTACTGTACTGGCATTTATTGTTCTGTCACAGTTATGAGTAAGATCATGTTAAAAAAAATCACTAGGTAAAAAAATTACTAGGTAAGTCTTACAATGTAGTAATACATTTATATAATTAGCAGACGCTTTTATCCAAAGCAACGTACAAAAGAGGAACAAAGCAACTTGTCAAAGAGTCAACGACAGTTGTAATACACAATGCTAACGAGATTAGAAACCAAGCTAGATAAGAGGAGAAATGCAGAGAAGAATTTTATAAGTGCATTATTTTAACCCTCTGTGGTCAACAAACGCGCTGACGAGTTTTGTGGCATTTTTCCTGATAACCCCTAAAGGAACTTGAATTAATGTGACATATCACGAAAATCTGACTTTTTCCACGTTCAAGTGCTATAATCGGGTCCCCGGTGCATTTACCAACCCAGAAAATGTGAGAAGAACAACCCAGTAACCCAGCTTTTGGTAAGCCTTTTTCTGCAAGCATATGAAAAAGCAAGCGCATCAGATTTCGCTCCCCCGGTGACATGGTAAGGGAATCTTATTATAATATTACCACCCCTTAATCTCCACGTTTCCGCCCGCTGTGCCTTCATTTTGTTTTTGCAAGCGTCAACGGTGTACCAGTTCTAACACCATGGCAAAAGTCTGAGCAAAGCATGCTAACTTTTCTGTAGTTGGCTGAACAGATGAGCAGAGAACACTAGTCCTAGCCTCAGGGAAAACAAGAGAGCAGTGGATTTATTGATTTATTTACTGTATACTATGCTATTAGATATTTTTTCTCGTTGTGAAGGAACAACAGAGCGTCACTCATTCAGTGACCGGAGCATATGTTTGTAGCAGTGAACTGAGGTAGGGAGGAGCTGTTCCAGTGGTGGTCCTGAAAGCCAACATTAAAAAAAATTACATTTGATTCTGGCCACAACTGGGAGACAGTGGAGTGTGATCAGGAGGTTGTGAGATGGGTTCTCTTTCACTGATTGAAGTCTAGACATGCTGCTGTTTTCTAGTTTATATGTAGAAGCTTAGCTGCGCTGTTTGGAGGGCCTGCCAGTAGGGCATTACAGTAGTCCAGGCTTGAAATTACAAGCACTTGGATGAGTAACTGCGCTCCTTATTCTGAAAGAATTTCTTGTTACAATTCCTTGTTACCTGTTACATTGCCTCCTTTCATTTGACTTTCCCCCATTCATTTTCAATTACCCCCCAGAAAAGTCACGGCATGCTATGCACTCAAAAAAATATTTCAGCCTAAACTTAAACTTTATGTAATTCAATTACGTACAAAAGTTCCATGCATTTAGATTACATAGTTTTAATTTAAACAAATCAATTAAACTTAATGTGATTCAAATGCATCAGTCTTACGTGAATGAAACAGGTAAAGTTTATGTAATATTTCCCAGTGTTAAACAAACCCTGCTCAGTGTTCATGTGTTTCCACACTACAGAGTGTTCAGGTAGCATTGACACAGTGTTGGAGTTAAGGAGATCATTATGTCATGATTGACCAATAATGATGAACACCTGCTGTTTACAAGCAGAATCACAGAAGGAAAGAGAAACACAAGAATCAGCCACAGCCAAAGATAAAATGAACAAATAAATTTAATAGATATTAAATCTCTGATTAAACAACTCCACAAACAACATTACAGATTGACTTGATTTCTGTCATATATCCACAGATATTATTTGAGAACATCTAAACAGAGGTTTAGATGTTTTATTTATTTTTTTAAGTTTCAATTGACCTCACCATGATGGCGATCAGGGTTTACTTTAGTTGGACTCTTGACATTTGATTTTTAATCTTTTTTGGCTGCTATAATTATGTGTATGAACCACATCTATTACAGCAAAATAAAAAAAAAACAAAACAAAAAAAAAAAGTCTGGTTAGGTGTTTTTGGTGGTTGTGAAATCATTATCATTCAGTGGCCTGATGCACTGATCTCATGCAGTGGTTAGTCTATTATTTTCATAATGTTTACAACAGGCATATGAACTATTATGGATGTTTATCTTATACACTAAACCTTGAAATCTACGCTGTCACTTTGACACACACAGACATCAAGAATCAGCCTTTGAATCTCAACAATGGTGACATTTAACAGCTGCATGCTGGGAGTCATGGGTGAGTTTTATAATCTGCTGCTACCCAGCATGCAGCTGTTGAATGTCACCATTGTTTAATTGATTTGTTTAAATTAAAACTATGTAATCTAAATTTAAGTTTAGACTGAAATTTTTTTTTGAGTGTAGCACATAAAAGCCACAATTAACATGGTATAAACATGGATATCTATTGGTACAATATGCGTCACATGACTAAACATGCGTCATCGTTTTCAAAAGCCTCTGTTTTCACAGTCCACACTGCAACTCAATCCACTTTTTCAAATTTATACACTTTGGAGAGCGTTTTCAAAAAGCTCAGTTTTCCTTGACCTAAAACGCCGTCTCAGTGTGGACAGAAGGCCAAAACGGAGAGAAAAAGATGCGTTTTCAAACGAAAACGTATTAGTGTTGATGTTAATTTTCCTAAAATATTTTTTTGTTTGATCTCACCATTAGAGTGGTTAGTGATCCCTTTGGTTTGGCACTTGGAACTTCATTAAAATTTTTATAAATCTTTTTCTATCAGTGCATCAATGTATTATGAACTCACACTTGACTGATTTCAAAGAAAAAGCAGTAATAAATGGATTGCTTTAAAAAGATGATCTACTTTTTAATTAAATAGCTAGCTTGTGCACGTTTTATGTTGATTAATAATCTTTGGTGATTTTATTGCTTTTCATAAATACTTTGTGAAACTTCTAATTGGGTTGATATAATCCTATAATATTTAATAAGTCAACCACACCTGAGTCACACATAGATTTCAACATTCAGCGCATTAACCACAACAATGGTAACAATTCAGTTATTTATTTATTTTTATTAAATGTAACAATAACCATTTTTTGCTCTTTTTGTTGTGCTACTACTGACATAAAACAGCAAATAAAAGAAACAACAACAGTAAAACAATGTAATTGCATAATTTATTCATGCCCCAATGCATTCTGGGAATCAGTGATTCTGAGTTACTCTCAATGTTCCTCAGATCACAGATTCAATTAAGTTACCAAAACTTAAATGGCTTAAGTAAATTGAACTCAAAATAAGTAAGGAATACTTTTAATATATTAGTAGATAAGACTTATATTACACATAATACAGTTAAGTAAAGATTATTTAATTGAATTAAGGCAATGAGTTTGCACAATTTAATTAAGTAAACTTAACAAATTACTTTTTTCAGTGTAATTTTAAATTTTAAATTTCCAATTTTTTGAGGAGACATTGCCTCCCTTGCCTCGGAGGAAACGCCCTTGATCTAGTTGCTGTTGTGTGCACACTGCACTTTTCAAAAGGGAGAACTGCTGACAACTCTGTCTGGTCTACAAACTACATTTCACAACCAAACACATGCAAGAACTAATACATAAAAATAACGTGAGATCACGCATGAGACTGGAGTTCTTGCTTAAGACTGGATTTTTTCTTGTTAGAAATATAATAGAACAATATGAAGGCGTTATGGTTGCTTGCAAAGGCCTTGCGTGCTGATGTTTTGTAGATCTGTGACTTTATCACCCCCTGAACTTACCCTTTCTCTGTATCATGTTCTCTCATTGGTTTAATGGCATCAATGGCAATAATTTTCAGTCAAAACACATTTCACATTGCAGCACTCTGAGTTGCCAACAGGTACGACTTAGGCATCAATGACTCATCAGCACTTTCCTCAGACTGCTTCTTTGATAACACACACTACACAATTGTGGGTATTTATTGTTTTTTTTCACGTGATTGACTGTGGAAGCACCGATTACATCACGTCTGTATGAATGGCAGCTCATTCTCAGGAACCCACTATCTCCCTCAATATATATAGATGTGATTCCTGAAACAGCATTCTAAGCATGCTCTTCCTCCATGTAATGTGAGTAGGGAGGCTTGGTGAGATACCTCACTCAGTATCTCCCTCTGAAATCCCCATAAATGATGCCCAAGAGGTAGCTATACCTCTTGTAGAATTCCCGGGAAGCACACCGGGAATCAACCCTCTGCAGTTGGCGAATACGCTGCTGTGGTCATAGAAGGTTCTGTTGTCCATTATGCACTGCCATTCGAGATCATATTATGTGCACATCGATATGGCTCTAGCACTCTGTGTTTAAAATGTTCTGCGGAAGCCTTAGGACATTGAAATTCAACCCTTCATGGGCCAGACCCATAGACTGACCCACTCTGGGTGGGGGTAAAATATCCACTTGTGACAGCAGGTCCCTGTGCCATGGGAATGGGTATGGCTCTTCCTGAAGAAGCTGAACAATCTCTGCTAGCCACAGCCTCCACGGCCAACAGAAGGCTATGAGAAGGTAATATAGGGTATCCTGTTTTCTCCTACACTGTCTAGGATGGGTAAAATAAGACTAGTGTTGGGAATGCGTAAAGCAACACATTTGGCCACGCATGTGCTAGCGTATCCACACCTGAAGGTGTTCCACCTTGAGAAAGAAATCTAGGGGACACTTTACCTACAGCAGCCCTACTGTACTCTTATCTCCTGAGATGGAATCAGCGGCTCTAGGCATAGTTGATTCTGAATCCCAGATTCATGAGATGAGATGTGAGCATCTGTGTGTCTTGCATCACACACTTCGTGAAGGAGTGCATATCAGATTGTTGTTCAGATAAGCAGATATCCTGAGACATTTGTGTCTCCTTTGAGAACATGTGCTAGCCTTTGAGAACATCTGCTAGAACTTATCAGACCACATCCTTCTGGTGACTAAGGTTTTGGCACTTGAACTTGTGGTGCACTGAACATTGTGTTTTGAGGGGAAGCAGAACTGGCCACACAATTTGGAATCAACTTTTTGTCCAAACACTACATCCTCTTTTTTTGCAGGCGGGGGAACAGAAAATCACAGAAAACTGGTGCTCTATGTTTCTCCCATTGAAAGAGCCAGAGCGACCTCTCACCTGCAATGGTAAGAGAAATTGAATGGCCACAGATGTGCACATGATGAGAGAAGGGCTTATCCCAGGATCATTTCATCTCTGCTACACATGCTGGCAAAGTGGGAAGCAGTTGTTTCACCAGGTGAAGGCGAGAAGGGATCCGGATTTACTGGCAAAGTAATGTTAAGCTTAGCTGCCATACGCTTGCAAAACTCAACTAAGTCGCAATCCACCACAGTTGACACTAAGTTGCCACTCTGCATGTTCATGGGCATATACGTTTGGGCTTCAGACAGGATAGTGTTATCTTCCTCATCATCCAGTTCATCACTGAGAAGGCGAGCTAACACCTCCGCATCATCTCTCTTCACCCTTCTCTCTTCACCACGCTGCCTTCCGCTAACAGCTGTTGGTCGAAAAGCAGCGTAAGTTCAGGGGATTCCGAATCCATAATATCCCCCCATGAAGAAAGATCCCACTGGGGAAAGGGTTGATCCCCTTCGCCAGAGAGATCGCATCTTGGTCGGCATTCTGTGACAGTGTGCACAAATTTCTGCATCTACCAGTGATTCCATACACTGCTGGACGTAAGTTAGAAGGGGCATTTTAGGCACCAACATGGTGAACTGGTCAAAAACTTAACTCACCTTAACACGTTAGCTATGTCAGGAGACTATGCTATTGAACGTGAAGTAGAAAAACTTATTTATAACATATTTATGATCTAATAGTGCATCTGCTGAGGGAAAGTCTCATGGGGAAGAGATCAAGAATACAGTTTCTGGGATCACAGTGATATATATAGGGAGGGGGTGGGCCTGCTAATGGGCTGTGATTGGTCTGCCCTTCGGACAGATGGGGTGTAATTGGTGCTTCCACAGTTTATCATATCTGAAGTGTTTCCCATAGTGAGATACCGAGCGAATGTTTGAAAGAGAACTGTCAGCAACCTTAAATCGGGGTTAAAAAACCAGACTGCGGGCAAATTGTTTTTCTTTTTTCTCAGATCAGATCTTTTCAGGCAGACTGTCTGCATTATTAATTGCAAGTGATCAAATAAGATTTGTGTCCAGACATAACCAACTTATGTGCTTGGGTTGCTTTGGGTAAGTACGATGCCTGTATGTGATGAGGCTTTCAAAACTGATTTAGCAAAGTTAGAGGTTCACCATTTCCCTTTCCGAAGAAGTGCGTCAAGACGCGGCCCATGCCATTTTATCACTGGTTTTAACATTATCATCGACTTGATTGCACAGATACTATTTGAATTGAACTGAGATGGACAATGACATCAATGAATCAACGTGAACTGACTTTAACTGAAAACTGAGTGTTTACTACTGTACTCTTGCATTATTGATATTGGCTGCTTTTGACATTGACATTGACACAATATTTATTGTAAAAAGCGCTATGAAAATTATGGTGACTTGATTATTGTTGTGAATTTAAAATGTGATTTGAGCATCCAGATTGAAATGCATCTGTAAAAATCCAACTGGAATCAAATTTTCAAAGCCACATATTCAACTCTTCTCTATAAGCAGATTCATTGTCATCCTGAAAAGGCCAATTAACATGAGAATTACATTACCGGTTTAAAAAATGATCTTGCATTTTTACCAGCCTCTTATTTCTCATATTGTCTTTGGCTGGATTGAAACATCATGCTTTACTGACCCTCTGACATTGTTCAGAATATTTCTTCTCCTCTCTTGGGATGGGACATTTTAATCTTCTTGTGAAAACTCACTTTAAGTGCCATTAAGGAATCTATTTGATTTAAACCAGTGTAAGACCACAGCCTGTAGTGTCAGGCATAAGCACAATGTTTAACAGTTTACAATTCCTGTACACATGTATATATTTACCATGATATAAGTATTAACCTTGTGTGTTTTTTTGGCTTGAGTGAAGGCGTGTGAGGCTGAACATGTTGCTCGATGGAACCCCGAGCTGTCAGAGCGACTGCAGGTTCTCCAAACAGAAGCTGTCTGTCATAAAGAGGAAGTGGAGAAGTCTAATGCTGAAATCCAGAGATTGCTGGATCTTTTGCGGGAGGTGCAGTCTGAACGTCTGGAGCAGGACAAGAAAATCGTTGAGCTGGAGAAGTATATGCCCACTATATATATATGTATACATACACACACAACGAAGCAACAAAACAGAGCAAACAGAGTGAATACAAACAGAGCTTCCAAGCCGTTCTCACTCCCAAAGCATTCCCTATTGTCACTTGTCCAACAGCTTTGTATGTTACTATACAGACTACAAAAGCATCTGTTTCTGTTTACTGATATCACCCATTGTTGCCCATGGCTTTCAATGAGAAAACTCTGTTGTCAATATACTAATGCAAAAGGCACCAATATTATTCATATTCATAAAGGTAATTTCTCAAAATATCTTAAAAAATTTGTGGCTAAAATTTGAATACAAGATTGATTACACAGTTGATCTATGCATAATCAGCTTCACCTTTATCTGGAAAAGTAGACACCTGACCCTCCAAATGTACTTGTAGTTGCAGTGACAGACATGAATGGTCAGACCCACACAACATTCTAATTGCTCACTTAAGCACTCTGCCAAAGAGCACTTGTAATGTGATGGAGAACACCACAAATATTCTGTGTTACAGAAAAGGGAAGGAGCAGAACCAAAAGCAGTCTGTGAATCCAGGCCAAGCTGGAGAATTGATTCCCAATACTTCAAGACAGGTAGGACAGGCATTTTTCAAGTTTGTGAATTTCTGCATTTGTAAAATGCCATTGCATTTTAAGCTTTTTGTATCAAAGCATTGTTCACACTGACCAGTCTTTCTTGTCAGTAACTAAGCTTTGTGTGCCTTTATTTTAGGGGCACTTCGAATCCCATCTCCTTAAATGATTCCAGTAAACTTTTGGAGAAGTTGTAGCACGATAGTTTACTTTTTATATTAAATGAATAGATTTTACAGCCTACCCTGATCATTTAATGTCTTGAATAAACTTTTAAAACGTACAGTTGTTTGTGTGTTATTAGTTTAATTAGACTGTGTTTGTAATTATGATTTAGGATTTAAAGGGGTCATCAGATGCAAAGTTCACTTTTTCACGTTGTTTGAACATTAATGTGTGTTGGCAGTATATGTACACATCTACCCTATAATAATAAAAAAAAATCCATGCAGTGGTTTTTAATTAATCTGTAAAAATAAAATCCCCTTTTTCAAATCGAGCCATTCTCAGATGCCTGTTGGTGTGGCATCACACTGCTCCCACAATAGCTGATTGACATGAGCGTCTTACCTCAGACCCGCCTTAAATCAACTGTAACAGTCCAGTAACCTCCATTGTTTCGATGCCGGAGCAGGGATGTAAATTATACAAGAATATCCCTGATTGAGCGATTTGAGGTGTTGTGTTGCTGGATGTAATAATGAACATAGTGGTCGTCATTTACTCCCGACATCTGAGCAGCTGAAGATGTAGTGGATTATGTTTGTTTGTGAAGGGAATGCACCTCCAGATCTACATTTATCCATCTATGTTTGCGCTAATCATTTGTGATCCAGCTTCACTTACAGCAGAAGTGAGTATAAGGTTTTTTTTTATGAATCTTTGCGATCGCCTTTTCTAATAACATACTAGTTAGCAAGATTAGCGGCTAAACGCGGCTAAAAGGTCTAAAGTAAACAGGCTCGTCACTCCACAGAGAGAAGAGAGAGGCGGGGCGAGCAGAGCTCATTAACATTTAAAGCAACCTCGACCAGAACAGGAATAATTTTGAAGAGCTGATTTTGGCAAGGTAAAAAGGGTGTTGTTTTACCCTACCACTGAGAATTTTTAACCAAAGTATATTATAGACTTTTCATTAAGACCCTAAAGAATCATATCAACTCGTGGAAAATGGGCATCCGATGACCCTTTTAAAGAGAAAATGGAAGATAGAAAGGATATCCATGGATACTGCATGATAAACAATCTTGTGTTTATATAATTTTACTCTCCTAGTTGGACGATTTGACGGCAGCTCTAGAAAAAAACAGAAAAGAGTTAGATGCCACAAGACAACGGTTGTCGTCTATGCAGAATAATCTGTCTGAACGTGACAATGAGCTGAGCAGGATACGGGCTGATCACAGTAAACAGCTAACAGAGATCCTGCAGTTAAAGTGAGTATGAACGCAAACTTTAATTTTTTCTTTCTCCTAAATGGTAGAAATACATTTGATAGACAGCTGATTTCAAAAACTGCCGTGAGTATTTTTGTGAACACCCTGTGGCCAATCAAAAGTGTGTAAAAGTGAATTCTTACCTTGTAGGTATTTCTGTAAATCTGTAAATATGTCCACGGCCTTGCACAACTCATAATTACAACTTGTAAACTCAGAATTTGAGTGTCTTTGAAAACTGCTTTTCTTCTGACCCGTGTTTATACTAAGCAAGTTATCGAGTAACATGCATTGTCTTTTAGTGAGTTATGGTTATGTTAGTTGCCGGATGATTCTGGCATTGTGCTATAAGTTTAAAAGGTTTTCAGGAGCAGTTTTTACTTTTTTTTCCCCATTCCTCACGTCTATGTTGGTAGAAGTCATCAACTAGTGCTTAAGCACTGCCTTTTGGCAGTCAGAAGGAATGAAACAGAATGCTAGTTATGTAGGTTATTGTGGTCCTGTAAATTCCAGATGACTGCCAGTGCTATTTGTCACTTTGAATGCACTAGAGAGTTGTATTATTAAATTAAGCACTGCCTCTGGCAGTCATTCAGAATTCATAAAACCACAGTTAACTATGTAACTAGCGTTTTGTCTGTTGATTACTCAAACACATTAATTTTGGCATTATTTCCATAGACACACATTATTCCAAGTCTGAGGATGTGAACAGCTCCAAGTGACATGATGGCACCATAAGTTAGTCAGAATCCATTGAGTTTTTTATTCTGTGTGAGCTCACTGAGTTCTGCACATTCACAAATCCTTTTTTTTCTTATTATAATGGGAGTAACATTAAGTCTTGGAGTGTAAATGCAGACTGACTTGCCACTTACCTTTTCACATTTTGTCTGAGGTGGAATAAACTGCGTGGGCAGACAGAAATTATAATATGGAGGAATATGTACTTTTATGGAAATGTACAGGAAACACATGGGAAAATGCTTTTTCAGTAGTTTAGTAGAGTGCCTATATCTGGATATGTGACAATATCAAAAGACAACACTTTAATTTTGGTAAATATATGTTAGAAATGTGTAAAATCATTTGTTCAACATTTCTTCTACATACAGGAGTAATTAATTTACAAGCCTCAAAGTGCAGATCTGTGCACATCAAAGGTTTGCGTGCAGGTGTGTTTGTCTCTCGTAACACTTTCTACGTCATATTGTGTGTGTCTGTACTGAGTGTATAGGTGCTGGGGCTTGTGTTTCTGAATGAGTGGCATTTTGGGCTTGCCACGGTTGAGTTAGACGTGTGAAGAGACAATGGTTGTGTGTGTGTGTTATGTGTGTATTAGATACAGGGAGGGGACTCACTCTGATTGTTCATTCTCACGGAGAGACATGTCTTCTGTGCAGTCATGGGCACAGCTTAGGTGTCAGAAAAGCACACATCAAACATGTTTATAAACCCTTGTGTACTTAAATGACAAACTGTAGCATCACAAACATTACAGTCGTGCAGAGGCATGTCAGAGTTTGGCACGCTTGCCACCTAAACACGTTGTTACAGTACACACATTTATACTATCAAGCCATTATACACAAAACAACAAGAACGTCTAGAGGAGATTAAAGCATTTATACAGATTTAATCTATCTATTTATATTAAAACTATCTTATCAAATTAGGACGTCATTATGGAAACAGTTAATAGTGACATTATTAGTGATAAATTAGTGACAAACATTCTGTATTTTTAGATTTTCAACACACTCACACACACACACGTTTGTTTTTGTGGGGACTTTCCATAGACTTCTATAGTTTTTATACTGACAAAACGATATTGTCTATCCCCTAACTCAACCCTAACTCTAAACCTTCCCCTTACAGAAAACATGTTTGCATCGTTACATTTTCAGATAAACATCATTTACTATTTTTAAGCATTTTTTTTTACATTGTGGGAACCGCAGGCCAAAGATTTCAGGTTTTACTATCCCTGTGGGGACATTTGGTCCCCACAATGTAGCAAGAACAAGTACACACACACACAGAAGTTCCTACAAGGTCAAAATGTACTGGTATTGCTATCCTTGTGGGCACATTTGGTCCCCATAATATAGGGAATATCAGGTACACACACACACAGCTTCATGCACAGTTATTTACTTTTAGCAAAATGTCAAGACACACACTCTCTCTCCTTATCTGTGTAATCTGTAATCTGTTTTTCTGGCATTTTACAAAATGACATGGGAAAGCAGGAATGCAGGAATTAGTCTCACATGGCATTTATTATGTTTATTGGTTCACAAGCATTGTACACTGCACACTACACCAGTTTTTTTTTTTTCAATCCTGGTCCTGGGTAATGACTGTACTGCACATTTTGTGTATGTACATACATATATACATACATATGCACATATATTTTCTCTGGCATGCTCACTTCACTTCACTTAAGTGATCCTCTGTGTTTGCTCTTACTGCAGCAACATAAACTGTATCTACAAAACGCACTTTTATTCTTAACTTGTTGGAATGTGCTTTGGTGGACTACTGCTTTAACATATCAGGTTCTGATCAAACAATTCAGCAGATTCTGACTGTAATTTTAATACTGTAATTCTAGATTGACCATAGCAGATTATTTTAAATAGGGACAGGCAGATCTAGTCCTGGAGAGCTGATTCTAATTCTGATTGGCTTCATCACTCTGTCTCCTCTCCACCAATAAGCTGATGTGTGGTGGGCGTTCTGTTGCAATATGGCTGCCGTCGCATCATCCAGGTGGATGCTGCGCACTGGTGGTGGTTGAGGAGATTCCCCCTATTATATCTTCGGGAGGATAAACGCTGTATGAAGGATACGATGACACACACAGTGATTTTGATGGAACAGCCTCTTTACTCAGTTTTTTATATACAGTCTAACTGGTACACTTCCGGAAGCAACATTACAGTGCATTCTGGGAGTTGTAGTGAAATAAAGCGACACCACAAAAAAAACATTATTTCCTCCCCTCTTATTTATAAGGTTAACACAAATTAACAGGTTACTAGCACCTGCAGAATGAAGGTATGAATTCAGTTCACTTTAACATTCTGTGAACAGATTTTTTTTTTTTAAGCCTCCAAGAAACGCTGAGGTGGACGCCACTCCCTTACTGGATATCGGCGACCTCCTAGGTTCTCATTATCTGATGAAACAACAAGTGATGACAGTTCCTTAGGAGATGGGGAATTTGTTTTTTTTGTAGGCTCGGTGGTGATGGTCACAGAAGCTGGTGAGCTTAAATCTTCTTGATCAGTGACATCTGTACCTTCAGGAAGGTTAGTGAATGTACTGGCTCCACTCAGCAGCTGATCAGTATGTCTCCTCCATAGAAGGTTTCCAGCAGTTTTAACCTTGTAGGACATGGGACCCGTCTAGGACTCCACAGTAGCTGGAACCCATTTCGGACCACTGCCATAGTTTCGGGCCAGCACTGATGAGCCTGTCGAGAAGGTTCTGTCTTTAGCTCACAGTGTCAGTCGCTGTACCGATTCTTTTGTTGTTGTAGGACAGTTTCTTTGAGTGTTGCTGGATTAAGTAGCTCAAAACTTGTCCTGAGCTCTCGATTGAACAACAAATAAGCTGGTGACACTTTGGTAGTTGCGTGCGGAGTACTGCAATAGCACAGCAAAAAGTTATATGAAGGCATTGATGAAATGTGCCTTGTCCAATCAAAGCTTTCAAAGCATGTTTTATGGTCTGAACGAACCTTTCTGCTAGCCCATTTGTTGCAGGATGGTAGGGTGATGACTTGATATGTTGCACCCCATTTGCTAGTAGAAATGTGGCCATCTCATGTGATATAAATTGGGGTCCATTGTCTGAGACAAACTGCACTGGTGGTCCAAATCTACTGAAAATTTCTCCCAACTTCTCAAATGTCTTGTCAGCTGAGGTAGATTTAATGATTTAAACCAATTCAGGCCACTTACTGTGTGCATCAATGACAACCAACAGCATTTTGTCTTCAACTGGGCCTGCAAAATCAGCATAAATGTGGTGCCACGGTTTCTCTCATGGGTGCAGCAGTGCCAGTTGTGGTACATTGCATATGCTTTGACATGACGTACATGTTCTTACTTTTTCTTTAATTTGCCCGTCCACTCCTGGCCACCAGAAGTAACTCCTGGCAATGTCTTTCATGCGGACCAACTCTTTCAGCACTGGTTTGCGCAGAGCTGGTGGAATGATCACTCTCCTTCCCCACAACAAACAGCCTGACTGCACTGAAAGTTCATGACGGTGAGTGATGTATGGTTTGAGCAATAAGTCATCATTCTCACCATGACCTTGGAAAGACAGGGTCATTTCGCGTGCCCTTGCACACTTGCGCATCTGTTACTGGAGCCCTTTCCACTTGACTGAAGTAGAAAATTTCAGCCACTTTTGCCTCTTTTACTTGGTCAGCAAGAGGCAGCCTGGACAGTCCGTCCGCATTTCCATGCAATTCTGACTTCCGGTACTTGATGTCATTGGTGTGAGCCGATAATAGCAAAGCCCATCTTTGCATCCTACTAGCAGCAAGAGAGGGATGCCATGGTAAGGGCCAAAAATCGCAATTAGCGGGCGATGATCAGTCAGCAGTGTGAACTTCCTTCCGAAAATATACTGGTAAAACTTGCGCACTCCAAACACAATGCTCAATGCTTTGTGTTCAATCTGAGCATAGTTTGTTTTTGGCTTTGCTTCAGACTCCTCTGAGCAAATGCGATCGGCTTCTCTTGACCATTCTGCATGATGTGGGACGTCGCAGGCCAGCTAAATCGGAAGGGCAGGGTCAAAATGAGTGAGGGCTTTTGACATTAACAGAGTCTCTTTCGCTCTTTTGAAAGTCTCCTGACATTCAGTGGTCCACCTCCAACTATTTTCATGACACAACAATTTGTGCTGAGGTTTCAGCAGGGTAGCAATGTTTGGAATAAAGCGCTCATAATAATTAAGCGCATAAGTGCAGATGGCAGGGGTCGTGCCTTTAAATATTTTGGCTGGCATTCCGGCTCAACGGTCAATTTCACATTGAAACCCTTCCATGCTGCCTAACTCCTTTTAAAAAACTTCACTGTGTTTTCGGAGGACACCCTCTAAATCCAGTGTTTTAGATGTCATCATGTGTATGGCTTGACAGTTCCCTTACAGTTGCTCCAGGCAGGAAGTGAGGGATAATCACCCAGAACCACATACAATGCCAGCTTTTTAATTTGTTTGTTTAGTTCAACTGTTACCTGGATGAGGCCTTTCATGGTCACTGATTCACCAGTGTAAGTTTTAAGGGTCACATCAGGTGGTTTGAGTGGCAGGTGACTCAGTATTTCGTTGTATACCACATCTGACACTAGTGACACCGCAACACCAGTGTCAGTATCCATCTTCACTGGCTGTCCTAGCAGCGCAGTGACTTTGTATGCTTTGGTTCCCCCTGCGACAGTGAGCACATGCAAAGGAAATTCATCATCTGATGTGTCTGTACCCGTTTTGTTTTCTTGGTCAACTGTGAATACTTGTTTCTTTTGTTTCCTTCTGAATAGTGTTTTCTGCTGCATTTTCCTTTTTCCTATTTTATTTTTACATACACGCTCTGTGTGTCCTTTTTCTTACACCTGTGGCACTCTATGTCCTTAAACCAGCATGTGACAGCCGAGTGGCCAGTCTTGCCACAATGGAAACATGGGCCTTTATTGTCAGTTTGTTTTTCAGTCTGCATTTTATACACTTTACTGTTTGAGCTCAGTTTCTGAGCTTCCTTAGCAGCCAGTTCCATAGACACACTCAGCTTAACTGCTATTTGTAGTGTCAGGTTGCTCTCAGTTAGCAGTCTTTTCTGTATGCCCTCACAGCGAAGTCCACATACTAATCTGTCCTGAAGTGTGTCATTCAGTGTATCACCAAATTCGCAATGTTCGGCTATTTTTTTAGCACTGCCACATACATTGTCACAGTTTCTCCTTCTAGCTGATTTCGTCGGTGAAACCGATATCGCTCTGCATTTACTAATGCTTTGGAGAAAAATGTGCTTTGAGAGTGCTTACTATTTGCTCATACAGTTTCTCTCCCGGTTTCTCTGGTTGTAAGAGGTTACGCAGTAGAGTGAATGTCTTTGGACCCATCACACTTAAAAAGGTGGGTACAACGTTCTCTTCAGCAATAGTATTTGCTGCCACAAAGTACTGTTCTATATAAGAACTCCACTGCTCACTGCTTTCATCAAACGAAAACTGATGCCTTTTTTTTCCGTGTTCAGTCATTAACAAATAATTCAGTCACTTCAGTCAGCTTGTATCTTTTTCGTATCACCGTCAATCCGCATTTTCATAACACACACGGGAGTGTCTGAATCCTAGTCGCCACTTTATTATATCTTCGGGAGAATGAACGCTGTATGAAGGATACGATGACACACACAGTGATTTTAACGGAACAGCCTCTTTACCCAGTTTTTCATATACAGACTCTCTAACTGGAACATTTCCGGAAGCAACATTACAGTGCATTCTGGGAGCTGTAGTGAAATAAAGCAACGCCACAAAACCACAACACCCCCTTCTATGTAAAGCACTTTGAGTGCCCAGAAATCGCTATATAAATGTAAGGATTTATTAATTATTAATTATTAATTATTATTATTATTGTTGTTGTTGTTGTTCTTGGTGTAAATGGGCTTTTACTGTTTCCTAAGAATTAAAAGGGTTATGTTAAAGGGTTAGGGAAAAAGTTTTAAGAATTTGGTCACTTTTGATCACAAAGGTACCAATTGTGACCCTAAAATGAAGAGGCCCAGAGGGTTAATGTAACAATGAGCATGACAACAGAGTTGGAGATCCATCTGCAGGTGTTATTAGACAAGAGCGTAGAAAAACACAGGTAGGGTAAAACACCAGCAAACAACATCAATAAGGGCAAGACAAAAGAATATTCCAAAAACAGGCAATGGTTGGGGCTGGTGGCAAATGATCAGAGATACGAGGAAAACAGTCCAACGTCGAGACACAGGCAATGCAAGGCAAAACAAGAAAAACTACTAAGAAAAGAGAAGACTTTGAATTGTAGCTACAGACAAACAATACTTAATGTGAGGCTGCGACTTAAATAATCCTCCTCATGGGAAACAGGTGAGTTTGTAATTAGTTCCTAGGTACCTTCTGGTGGCAAGTGGGAGGAATGACAGGGTCTGGATTAATTACAGAACCCCCTCAAAGGAGAGGCTTCCAGATGCTCCAGAAACACAGTCCAGGAGGGTGCTGTAGCAGAGGTGGAACGGGAGGAGTGGATGGAGGGCCAGGTCCATGTGGAAATGGAGGACCTGGAGAGCAGAAGACCACCGAGGCAGAACTGAAGACCACTAGGGCAGAGCAGGCCGAGCTGAAGAGCACCACAGCAAAGCTGACGGGACTAAAGATCCCTACGGAGGAGCGGATGACCACCACAGCAGAGCAGATGGAACTAAAGATCCCCATGGCAAAGCAGAAGACCACCACAGCTAAGCAGATGGGACTAAATTTCTATGGGTACTACACAGGAACTACATCAATAAGGGCAAGGCAAAAGAGTTTTCCAAAAACAGCAAATGGTCAGTGCAGGTGGCAAATGATCCGAGATACAAGGAAAACAGTTGAAGGTCAAGACAGAGGCAATGCAAGGCAAAACAAGGAAACCACAGAGACAAGAGAAGGCTTAGAACTGTAGCTACAGACAAACAATACTTTGCAATGTGTGCATGTGAGGGTGCAACTTAAATAATCCACCTGATGGGAAACAGGTGAGTCTGTAATTAGTTCCTAGATATTTGTTGATGGAAAATGGAGGGGGGAATGACAGGAAAAAAAAGATTCATGACAGTTAAATGCTTTGAGATAATTTATGGATGCAAAAAAATGCTCCAAACAATAAGCCATTGATCCAGACAGTGGAACCAGTTGACAATAAATTCCTTTGATGTGATACGTGGTCTCTCAAATTGCAGGTAACATTTTTATTACACCAAAGACATAAGCGTGTATGGCGAATATGAAAAGCTAAGCGGTGCTGACATGTCTCAGTCTGTACCAGGCTAGAGTAAAATAACAACACAGTTAGGGTGTGTATTGTGTTTAAATAACTCCAGACCAATTGAAATTGACAGTAGCTGCTGTTCAGTCTGCATACATGTGCTGCTTTCCTTCCAATCTCTTCTGGACATGTTTCCTTATTATTAGAGTCCAGATATTTTAAAAAGCAACCTGGTCTAATAAGTTATTGCAGTTATTGTGCGTTGGGTAGTAAATAGTGCTTCCAAAACAAGCCCCTTAAAATGCACTATAATAGGCAGATTTGGCAAAACTATACCATGTGAACAAATATAAGTAATAAGTAAGAAACTAATATTAACAGTATCTTACAAAATTAAGGCAGAAAGGCAGAAAATGTGAAGGAAACAATGTATTACACCAGGGGTATCCAATCATGCTCTTGGAGGGCAAACATATGCAGAGATCCATTCAGCTTTAACACAAGTTTCTGAAAGTTTCTAGTGAGTCTGAAGACCTGTGCTCAATTACCATTAAAGCTAAACTCTGCAGGACAGTGGTGCTCCAGAAACAAGTACAAGTATGGACACGTTTACTCCTTGCATAATCACAGACAAAATGGCTTCATGGTTTTTATGGTGGTTGCGGATGTGTCAAAATATAGTTTGTGTAAGAGAGAGAGTTTTTTTTTTTTTGAGTAGTCTAATAATTAGGCAGCAGTTTATTAAGAATCCCTGTCTGACCTTTTGGGCAAAATTGTGCCCCATATGGCCTAAATTCTTCTGATCACAGGAAAAGAGCAGGAGATTGTGAGTTATCACCGAAACGGCTAAGTATGTCCTCCTGCTGTGCCCTCATTATGTGTGCATGTGTGTTTACTGTATTCTGTTTTTGCGTCTGCTTCTGTTTAAGTAATGATTTACTAATGACTTACCGTAGGTCGTAACCACCCCCCTTCTCTTACCTTCCCACCAGACAACAGGCTCTGCTGGCTGCTGTCAGTGAAAAAGATGGCTGCATCAATCTACTAGAACTTTCTCCCATGAGAAACATGTCGACACCAGAGGATGTGATGACCCTAAGGAGAGAGAAAGAGAGGTTTATCAATCACCAAAAACAGCAGGTCAGTTAATGTTTTTCTCCATGTGGTTGTATGCTTTCAATGTAAAGCCAATCAGTGTGTATATCAGTGCTTACTTACACTCACAACATAATGCATAGATGAAAGCATAAAACTAATAACACGGCATGTACCTTGTATTTCCATAATTCCACAATCTGTTTCTCAATCAGTCTTTCCTTGTCTATGTTTGATGTTGAGTACAGTTTTGGTCAAATGACTTTGCAATTTGTGCAGGACACACATCATTGAATTGTTACTTTCATGGTTGGTTAGGCTAGAAACTGTGCATGGTTAGGACACAGTGTTTGACAGCACTTTCCAGCTGGAATTGAGAGAGTTACATTCCAGTATTGCATTGACTCATTGTATTCAAGTGCGTTGTACTCAGGTTTAATAAAGCTTTAGTAATAAACAGTGCCCGTAACCAACATTAACAGTAACTAACATTATGCTAAGCTATTAGAAACCAAGACTGAGCAAGCTTTTGGGGAATGTTGTCTCTAGGCCAAACAGATGACTTGTAAACAGTTGGGAATGAGGGAAGAAATTTCAGGGAAGTAGCCATTATCTGTTTAACACTCCCCATGAGTCAATAATTCTTCAGTGAGAAAAAGATGCACAGACGAGAGCTGTTGTGGACACATATAATCATTGTATAATTGTGTAACAATTGTACTGTCACTATTGTATACACATGCAGGGTTAAAGAATAGTCTTTGTCAATTTTACACAACAACCAGAAATAGGCAAAAACACACATTTACACACACATACAAGCATTACTGCCTCAAGAACACCAGGATGAATGAGGTAAAACTATTGCTATTTGGAAATGTTTAATTATATTGATCAATAGAATTTCTTTTAAAAGAACCATTAAATGTTATTATTGATTATATGTTTCCATCAGCTAAAATCAGATAAAAACAGCTAAAAACTTAAACTAAAAACTAAAACAAAAAAAAAAACAATTTTTAAGAGATACTTTGATGGGTTCCTTATGATTTGCTTAAAAATATTATTTCAAGTATCTCAATTCAAGCGTGTATATGTAGTGGTTCTCACAGCTGGCACCAAATTAATGTTGTGAGTTTTTGGTCATACGTTATTAAGTGTGAAAGTGCGAGATGACCCCTCCCCCTTTTACCTTGGGGTACCAGCTAAATAGCACAATAACTTTATTAAACCAATTAAAATAAAATAATCCATCATAAGTAGAATAATCCAAACCAAAGAAAGCCAACGTAACAGTGTGCATGCACAAACAACACCAGACCGGACTTAAATACACATGCTAACAAACTAAAAAAAACAACAAGTGTGACCTAACACTAACACAATGCATCACCATAGCAACAAATAAGGAATGGGAACACAGGTCAAAGGCAACACTGAAACCAAAGAGAGGCAAGTAACTGAAAATGAAACCAACACCAAAACACAATAAAAATGTAACAGAAATAAAGTGTGTAACATTGATAAATGCAAGTGAATGCAAACGTTTACATTTGACTTAATCAAGTGATGAGTCCAATGCCAGCGACATCTTCTGCTGCTTTGATGTGCTGTGTTGCAACAAAAATGGCTGTCTGTTGCTCCGGGTGTGTTCACAGTGTATGTTTTCACCACTTATTGTGTACACTTGGATTGGTTAAACGCAGAGCACAAATTTTGAGTATGGGACACCATACTTGGCCACATTTCACTTCACTTCACTTCACTTCACTTCAAATGAATTGCTCGGGAATGCTCAAATACTGAAGCACCAACGAGGTCCCTGTAGTCTGATAGATATGAAAATTTGTTTGCGGGGGCTAAACTTCCCTTCTTTTAAAACTTCTTTTTTTTAGTTCAGTTTCTTTGATTTCAAGCTTCTTGTCTTTCTTTTTCTTCAGAGTTTTACAGACAGATTTTAGAGACAAGTACTTTTAATTCTTCCTGAACAGCAGGGATTAGCAAATTGGTACTATTCTGATCCAAAGATGTGATAGGCTGTTGGGATCAGAGCTTGTTCAGGGGTGTATAGTCAGAGCTAAACTCAGCAGGACTTTGGCCTTACAGCTGAAGACCTTAATGGGTATACTTATATACACTGTTGTCACAAACAGCAGGCATTAAGTGTATACTGTTCCGTGAATGAATACGGAGAGGAAATGTTCCATTTCATGTATGTGAAGATCTGTACTACTATGTGGCGGGGCAAGCAACTAAGGGATTTATGATTGTTCACACTTGGGAAAAAATGAGGAAGAACAAAGCAAGTTGAATGGAGATGTTAATTTAACCCCCTGCTCTCTCTAAGAGGTGTTTTTTATATCTAAAGGCAAAAGTTATATGTTAAAAAATACAGTTAAGCTAAACTATTTTGTCTCACAGTCATGTACACATACACACCTGTGGATGATTTATTTTTTAGTGAGCAAATGTTTAAAACTGCTAACTTGATGGCATTACTTTTTGTCCCCACAGCAAATCTTTTTTTGACGCGTAACAAGCAGCAGATTAGATGGGTCAGCTGTACGGCTTGAGAAGGCCTTAAACTTTCTATCACGTGATAAAACAGAAATAGGGAAAGCTACAGGCACACTGGGTTCCTGCTTGTTCTGTAAACATTTGTAAATGTTGCTGCTATCGTAGCGGGGACCTGACACATATCAACGAGAGCTGCTATCAGTTGTTTTTGGTTCACCTACAGCATATGGTGGAGGGTTTGGGCCCTTGCGCTGTGGCAGCAGCCGCAGAGCTCTCGCAGGAGGAGGGGGGCGAACTGGGCCCACTGGCTTCGGTGGTTATGGGGCTCGCCGTGTTTTAGGTGATATCTGGGGGCTTGCAGCAAAAAAGTGAGAGAGTTTGGTCCCAGCATATACCAGTTCCTGCATTTTCCCTGAGAAGCTTAGAAGTGGAGATGCTGGAGAGAGGGATAATGTGTCTGGTGAGTGGGGCTGTGGCTCAGGTGTTTCCAGTGGCTGAAATATGTTGTCCTGGCTTCCCTGGCTGTTTTCCAGAAAGTTGTCCTTTTGGGTGCTGAGTCTTGGAGAAAGCAACTGAGAGGTGCCTGAGAGATTTGGCCATGGTACAGATTTGTACAGAAAAGTGAGGAGCTCTGGTTGATACCTGGATGAATGGAAGGGAGGAGTAAAGGGAGTTCAGGAGTTGTTGGTAGAGCGGTGATGAGTCAGAAGCACGCCTGAAAGCCACACACCTGAAAGCCACACTTAAGTAAAAGTACAGATATCTTACCAGAAAATTAGTTTGGTAGAAGTTAAAGTCACCATTTAGAATAATTACTTCAGTAAAAGTTTTAAAGTATGTGATATTTGTTGTCCTTAAGTATGAAAAGTATTTTTATATATATTAAACATACTTAAGTATTGGAAGTAAAAGTACAAGTAAATGCAAAATGGAAAAGGAGCAAATAATAATGTTTATACATACTTTGAGCAGCAAGATTGTGTTCAGTTTAAACTCTTTCTAAACATGAGGCAGTTCATCCAAAAACAGTTCTGGAATCTGCATCTGAAGTGGCTTTTAAATGTATTTACACAATTTAATATAGCTCAGAGGGGACATGGATGCATTTAACCTGCAGATACAAATGCATAAATAATGCTTTGTTTTAAACGTAAAATAAAAAATAAAAATCCATGCAGTGATTTTATTACATTTTGCAGACATATACAGTGTATTTCCTCAGTTACAAAATGAAACAGGATGTCTGATGACAAAAAACGAGAAAAAAGACAAATCAACAGCAACAAAACCCCACCCGCAACCCTTCCCAAAGGCCACACACAAATCAAATAAATACATACATAAATAAATAAAATTAAGATCTAGTCAAATGGTCCCCTACTAAGTCTCTAAAGAGAAGGTTCAGATGTTATATTTACATTCCCAATAGTGCCCAGTACAGGGCTCCATATTTTATAAAAGGATCTCAATGATCCTTTGGAAGTGTGTCTGATTTTCTCAAGGTGGATGCACTGCAATACCTCGTGTATCCACTCCCCATGTGAAGGGGAGAGGCATGTTTCCATTTAAGGAGGATGGCACGCCAGGCTAACAAAGTGGTAAAGGCCATGACGCACTGTGGGTGACACAACTGAAGCTAGGAGAAGGCCAGACAAAACAGTCAATGCATTAGGGGCAATGGTGGTGTTGAGGGCCTGTGAAAGTGTGCTAAAAATGTCTGACCAATAGTCCATCAGCCTCGGGCAAGACCAGAACATGTGAAGATGATCAGCTGGAGATTGTTTGCATCTGTTGCACACATCACTTCTGTTAGGAAATATTTTAGCCAGTTTAGCGTTAGTGAAGTGAGCTCTATGAAGCATTTTACATTGTATTAAAGTATGCCTAGCACAGATAGACGAAGAATGAATTAAACCAAGAATGTTCTTCCACTGTTCTTTAGATATGTCAATGCCCAAATCCTGCTCCCAGGTTTGTTTAAGAAAATCAGGAGGAAGCTGAGAACAGATACTGGGAATTAAGGAATGAGAAGAAGATATTGCTATGTGTAACCAAGGTGGGCTAGTGGCACAACACCTAAGGCTGACCCAGTAGAGTAATTTAGTAATATTACAAGCCCAGAAGTAATATTGAAAGTTTGGAAGTGCTAAGCCCCCTTCAGATTTGGGAAGCCGGAGAACTGATTTTCTGATACGAGCTGACTTATTACTCCAAAGGAACCCATTCAGTTGCTGGTCTAAATTAGTAAAGAAGGATTTATTAATACAGACTGGGATATGCTGAAAAAGGTACAAGAATTTTGGCAAGATAATCATTTTAATCAGATTCACTCGACCTATTAAAGATAAGAAGAGGGAGTGCCAATGAGCAAAATCTAATTTACATTTGTCCAAATTGGTATAAAATTCTTTAAATGAATTGGTTATAAATATGCCCAGATATTTAAACCCATCCAAAGCTAACTTAAAGGAGAATGAAGAGATAGGAAGAGATTTAGCCATTTGATTTATGGAAAATAACTCACTTTTTTGAAAATTTTACTTATAACCAGAAAGGCATCCAAACTCGTCCAGAATATGTAGTATAGGAGGGAGAGAATCTAAAGGGTCAGAGACATACAATAACAAATCATCCGTGTAAAGAGAAAGTTTATGGACCTGGCCATGGTAGACAATGCCTTTAAATGCATCATGACTACGAAGCCAGATGGCTAAAGGTTCAATAGCTACATTAAATAACAAGGGTGAAAGTGGACACCCTTGACGTGTCCCCCGATGGAGCAAAAAGGGTACCGAACGAACACCATTGGTATGCACTGAGGCAGATGGGAAAGCATAAAGAAGTCGAATCCAAGAAATGAAATTAGGGTCAAATCCAAATTTACCTAATGCAAAGAACAGGTATTCCCACTCCACCCTATCAAACGCTTTCTTTGCATCCAGTGAAATTACAACTTCAGGGGTAGTGGATGAAGGAGAGAAAATGATCTTAAGTAATCTTCTAGTATTACAAAAAAGAATGTCTTCCCGATTTAAAGCCAGTTTGATCTAAAGAAATTATAGATGGCATTACATTTTGAAGGCGAAGAGAAAGAACTTTAAAATCATACAATCTATGTTTAGCAGAGAAATTGGTCAATAATTACTGCAGGATGTGGGGTCCTTGTCTTTTTTCAAAAGCAAGGATATAGAAGCAAAGTACAAAGTCGCCGACAGTTTACCTTTTTGAAAGGAATCATTATACATCCTCACTAAGAATGGGAATAGTAAATTAGAATATGCTTTATAAAATTCAATTGTAAACCCATCAGGGCCTGAGGATTTCCCAATTTGCATTGATGTAATAGCTTCTTGGACCTCCTGAGGGGAAATGGGGCTTCCCTAATGCAGTGGTTTTTAATTCATTTGTAAAAACAATATCCTTTTTCAAATCAAGCCATTCTCAGATGCCTGTCGGTGTGGCTCCCACGACAGTTGATTGACATGAGCGCCTTACCTCAGACCCGCCCTACAGTCCGACCTCCATTGTTTCGATGCTGGAGAAGAGATGTAGGTTAGACAAGAATATCTCCGATCTACATATATCTGTCTATGTTAGTGCAAATAATTCGTGATCCAGCTTCACCTACAGCAGAAGTGAGTATAAGGTTTTTTTTTATGAAATCTCTGCAATAACCTTTCCTAATAATGTGCTAGTTAGCAAGTTTCGAGGCTAAACTTGCTAAATGTGGCTAAAGTAAACAGGCTTGTCACTTCACAGAGAGAAGAGAGAGGTGGGGCGAGCAGAGCTCATTTGCATTTAAAGGAACAATCCATCAGAATGGGATGATTTTTGCAGAGCTGATTTTAGTAAAAAGGGTGTTGTTTTACACTACCATTGAGAATTTTTAAGCAAAGTGTATTATAGACTTTTCATTAAGACCCTAAAGAATCATATCAACTTGAGGACAATGGGCATCTGATGACCCCTTTAAAATGTGAAATTAAACAGATTCATTCAAACAGCTGATTCATTCAGAAATGAAGCATTTGACTGTGTTAATGAATGAGTCACTAAATCAAACAGCACTCTTCGTGTGATATAGAAAAAAAACGAGAAAAAAATGCACTCTTTGTGTGATATAGATTAACTATAATAAATGATATAAATATAAAAGACATACAGAAATTTTTGCTGCATACAATTTAAAATGGTTTGAATTTTGATGATTCTAAATGCATTTTAATAGATTAAATCACATAGTGTGTTTTTGTATATACTCGATAATGTCAGATCATTAAAACAACATTTACCATATTATCGCAGACGATATACTGTATATCACACACCCCAGCCTCGACTTGAGTGGAAAATGAAATCATGTGCAGCTGTGTGAGCACTTGTTTGCACATGAGCAAAGGTGTTTTTAGGAGCCTAACTGGCAAGCACCAGACCACTAATTCATCAAACCTGCTTTCCTGCAATCTGTGTTCTTCTGACTTTATGTTTTTAGTAAATAAAGAATATGCTTCGGGGAAATGTATCAGTGTAAATGTATACATTTAAAGTAAAAGTGAAAGTTGACAGAAATATAAAAACTCAAGTACCAGCTTGATGACAAGAAGATCCCCCTGTTGCTGAGAAAGGATTGCTCCTTGTGGAATACTTTTTTGGACATCATAGCTATAAACTGCCTTAGACCTAGAATTCTCACACAACAGTAAATGCAGTAAATCCCTGTGTTGCTGTTCAATTTGATGCTCCAGCTACAGTGTGTGAATGTTTTCTGAGTTAAAAATAAGTGACATTGGACAGCTTATTGGCCACTCAAATTATGATTTGTGAACGTGAGCCAATTCTCCTAACCTCTTTTCATAAACATAAGCAATTAAATCCAACTATGTGCTGCTATTATTCGAACACACTTTTTCACTCAGGTTGTTGTTAACCTGTCTAAAATTTTTAGAGTCTAACAGAGTGTTTGAAATATTTCATTCTGGGTTTAGGAAGCACCACAGTACCAAATGATATTTTATCATCTGTTTATTTGGGGGACTCTTTTGCTGATTAGCACCCAAGTGCAGCATTCAGTACTGTAGACTGTACTGTGCTGTAGAGGTTTGTTACCAAACGAGAGAACAGCAGGTGCTGGTAGGCACACCTCAAAGCAGTCCTCTAACAGGACCAGAACTCAACACTGTTTTGCAGTTTTACAGTTTTTATTGATTTATTAATTTTTAAATGAAAGTTCTCATGTAGTTCGATTCATTTTTATCTTGTTGCAATTACATGACAGAATGATTGCCAAAGTTACTCCAAGTGGAGTGGAATCTGCCCCCTTCACAGTAGGAACAGGTGTGTGAGGCAGGGAGGTATTCTTGCAAAAAAACACAACAAAATAAACACAACAGCAACATGCAGAAGTGAAATGCATGGCTGTTGTCCACACCGGAGCTAACTACTGTATCCAAAGCACAATAAACTTTTGTTAATATAAACTCTTTATTCATTTCAGACATATGGTTCAGTAGTGTTTAATCATGTGAGAGCTGAAATGCTATACAGATAACGGTCTTAATATATGTGCATTGTCCATCAGGCACACAGTAGGATGAAGCACATGGCAGAACACTATGAAGATGGACACGTTCATCCACAGTATTCCCATCATTCACATCATGGACAGCAGCGTGAACTGGTCTCCCCCCCACCAGAGCAGGTCACTGTAAATCATGTATACTATATGACAAAACGTATGTGTACAATCCCTTCTAATAAACATGTTCATTCCAACAATTCCAGTGAAAACAGCTCTTAACTCCATGCCGCGGAATGTCATTTTAAAGAACTTTGTAGAATTCTGCGCTTTGTTGTGGCTGTTTCTGGCAATACTCTTGTGCACAAAGTGGGGTCCATAAAGAAATCATTCAATAACTTGAGTGGGGAACTTTGTCATTTTATAGTGATGTGATGTGTGTTTGTTTTAGGATGATGAGGATGGCATATGGGCATGACAAAACAGAAACTGGTCTTGCACTGAAAGGTAAGTGATGCTTTATGACTAGTTTATGACTCTGATTGTCTGAAATTACTTACAACTCCATAGATTCCAATGAACTACTAGAAATAAAGCAAATATCTGGGCTGTCTGTCTAATATCAGTCTATGATGGTGGTGTTCTCAGAGTTGACCAGCACACAGTCTCCCACACACAGACAAGCACTCTGACTGCCATATGTCTGCACCATGGACAAAGGATAAGTGGTTTGTCCATGTTCTACTAGAAGCAAGCATAGGAGATGGATTGTAAAAGAATTATAAAAGTTTAATTTGTAACATATAAAATAATGTGTTTGACATAATAATATGCATCCCCTAGTGGGGAAATATACTAAAATGTATTTAAAATACATTTGTATCATGCTAAGTATACTACAAATACACTTACATATTATTTATTTAATAAAAACACCTTGCATTTGTACTTTTAGTATACTAAACTGGTATATTTAAAGTCAGCTAATTTGGAACAACTAATCCTGTGCTTAATGCATTTTACTTGTGTGAATGTAGTGCTTAAGATATATTTAATTATATTTGTGCTAAAGTGGAGCTATTGCAACTATACTTTAGACACACTTTAAATATTTAGCATTTAATCAATGCAGTTGATGCAATAAGCAATTTTCATGAATATTTTTAAATCTGTGTGCTATTTTATTTTATTTTACGTATAAACAGACACACAGAGACATCAAGAATCAGCATATGAATCTCAAAAATGGTGACAATCATCAAAATGGTTCACACTGCAATGCATGCTGGGTAACACCATAGTATAAAACTCCCATCATGCTCTGCAGTATGAATATTTATTGTCACCACTGTTGTGGATCATAGAATAAATGTTAATGTCTAAAAGCTTGAGCCAAAACTCATAACCATTTTAGTATTAAGGGACCATATGTTAAAAATTTATTTTGTTTGGATCGGCTTTCAAGTGATGTAGATGACTCTCAGTCAATAACCCAAACAGGAAAAAAACAAAAACACAAGTGCTTTATAAACAGAAAGCATATATCAAGCAGCTGATACAGCAATGTGCAAGTGCTTCTAGTAAAACACTGTTGCAACTGTTTGGAAGCTAGTATGTTTTAAAAAAAAAAATAAAGAGTCCAACTACAGCAAACACCAACCTCCATGATGGTGGTATCATTTTTTGACCAGTAAAACATCAACATTTGAACCTCTGTTAATTCTTTATAAGATCTTCTGCAGATGTCTGACAGATTATGGTGAGACTGGTTAATAATAAGTGAAGCTGGTGATGCTGTTTGTGGAGTTATTCAATCCTAATCCAAAAAAATTCAGATTTGATGTTTTCTTCTATTCAGTTGATTTCATCTGGGGCTGTGGCTAAAGTCAGTTATAGTTCTAGTGTTTTTTTTTCTTCAGTGATTCTGCTTAACAGCAGGTGTTCATCACTAATGCTCAATCAGCACTTAATTAATTACTTAATTGTCTCATTAACTTTAACTCTGCGTCAGTGTTACTTTAACACTATTTGGAGTGGGACCAAATACACTCTGAGCAGTGTTGAGTTAACACTGGGGATTTTACTGTGTAGACTTGAACTATACTTAGTATAAAATAAATGCATGTTCTAATAAATGTTCCTATCATCTGCCACTTTTTTTGTTATAAATTAATGTATTTTGGGAAATAAGTATGTTCCCAAACTAATCTGTAACAGAGTAACTTGATGAGTAAAGTAAAGAGACCATTGTTAAAAAAAAACAAACAAACAAAAACAACAACAAAAAAAACTCCTTCTTTCCAATGATTTTTAATGAATCCCATTTCCATGAATCCCATAGCATGAATATGCTGATTATACCATCTATTATTCCTTAAGAAATGTAAATACAAATAAAGCTGGTCCTAGTATCTTTTACAAGGCATCACAAAATTGGTGAGAAAGTAATATTTGGTAAAAATTAAATGTTGGCATGTAAAGTTCAAACTAATCAGCTTTAATTATTGTATCAAAGTTTTGTGCGTTGTGGAAATTTAACACCCTTGAAAATATCTCTTAAAGGGATAGACTCTAAAATGAAAAGGCTATCATAATTTACTCACCCACAAGTAATTCCAAACCTGTATAAGGTTCTTTTTTCTACTGAACCCAAAAGATGTTTTGAAGAATGTGGGTAACCAAACAGTTGACGTCTATTGCAGTCTTACTGTAAGTCAATAGCTCATAGCAACTTTTTGGTTACCAACATTCTTCAGAAGATCTTCTTTTGTGGTAAACAGCTGACAGTCAAACAGTCATACAGGTTTGAAATGACATCAGGGCGAGTAATTGATAATAAAATGTTCATGTTCAAGTGAACTATCCTTTTAACCCATTTTGCGCCTGTGTTGTTAGTAGATTAATGGCACATGATTATCATCTTGGTACAGTAGATTGCGTTAGTCATTATGGAAATGATCTGGCTACATCTGTCTTTCATTTGCACATTGTTAGTAGATCACCCGCAGAACTTTCCACTCCCATCTGTGCTTTATGGGATTGTGGTCTCACTCTTAGTTGCTGTGTTTAGTAAATCTGTGCTGAAAGAAAGTAGTTTCCCTCACAAGAGGAGCCAAGCCCCTTGTCTCTTCAATGCACTTGACTAAAATGTTGTGTATTACAATAAACTTACAATAAACCTTTTTCTATTTACATTTAGAACCTGGGGCATCCCAGGTGTGGGACAGAGCAGAAACACTGGACCCATGCTTAACAGGGATTGACCAGCCAGAAAACCAAGTGGAGACCTCCTTAAGTGCTAGCTTTAAGTTTATCGATGTTTATCGATGCCTTCGAGAATTTGGGAGTTTATCGATGCCTTCGAGAATTTGGAAAGAAGGGGTGTACCTGAACACAATGGGGCATCCAAATCAACAGGGGAAGGAGAGGGCTGCCTCCAGAGCTGCCATCATCTTTGTCAGCTAGGCAAGTGCTGTATGTGCGGTTATTGCGGTGAACTCTCCACGCTGGACTGAGGAACACTGAGCACATTGCTACACCATTCTCTGCTCGTGAAAAGCAGGGTTTGACTAAAGGCTTTGATGGCACTGTGTTTCTTTGACACACATTGAATGCAAATTATGCAGTGCCTTGCACGGACCCCCAGTTTAATGTACTGTTAAGCGTTTTGAAGTTTAATTGTCTTTGCTTTTCATAAGCCTGTGTATTTAAAGGGGTAGCTTGCCTAAACATGAAATTTGTCTGAAAATGTGCTCACCCTCAGGCTCTCCAAGCTGTAGATGAGCTTGTTTCTTCATCAGAACAGATTTGTAGAAATGTGTAATTCCAATGATCCAATGCTCACCAATGGATCCTCTGCAGTAAATGGGTGCCATCAGAATGAGAGTCTAAACAGCTGATAAAAACGTAACAATAATTCACAAGTGATTGGTTTATTTATTTTCTTTTATAATGTTTCTTGATGGGCTGGAGTTGTATGGATAACTGGTAGATTACAGTCATGATTTATCAGCAATTTGCACTCATTTACTTCTTCTCTAAATCTGTTCACAAAATGCACAGACTGATGCATCATTTGCTACAATGTACCTATTGTGTTCATGTTATATTGCAAGTCACATTTGCTGCTATTAACAACTTAATATGGTTAAGCCGTACAGGTGGGAGAGTTAGGTTTAGATTAGTTTTAAGGGTGGGTTAAGGTGTAGGAGTGAGGTCAACAGTGTAGTTCTACATGTAACTACAAATATTACAGTAACTGCATGTAATTAGAGGAAGGTATTTTTAAATAGAAGTGCAATGTAAATACATGAACGTACACAATACGTGCATTGTTTTAAATTATTATTTTAAATGTCAGTACATAGTAGTTAAAGGCACTAAATAGAAAGTGGATCCAAACAAACTCATCTGCATCTTAGATGGCCTGAGGGTGAGTACATTTTCAACCCCCTTTTTTTTAAAGTTGAGTGTGAAGGTCTGGGCAGCTATATGATTTGTTAAATGGTAATGTGTTTCCCAGCTGTTCCTAATTAAACAAATATAATTCAACTTTTCAGCCTGTTAGTAAGGATTTCCTGACCAAAAAATAGATGGGTCAGATAAGGGAGAATGTGTACTGTTGCTGTGCCTCTATGTACAGGGTTGGGAAACACTGAGGTAAGGTGCTAAAAAACAAAAAAACAAACAAAAAAAAAAAACATATATCCAAGGTACAATATAATGACTATAGATATGTGCGGCCCTTTTATGGCTTCAGTCAACTTGTCTCTTGTAGTACCCCTGTGTGAAATAAAGTATTTATTGCTATATTTGTTGGTAGTGTGTTTACTGTCTTGCAAGATCACACTGTGAAAAGTGTTGCCAGTAACAATAGTCTAAAAGCAACCATTTGTAAAAACAAAACAAACAGACAAAAATGTATAACAATGTATCTTACAAGCTCGAAAATACGCTTTTGTCTTGAAGCTGTGTGAATGTGAAGATACAGCTGTACTAAACATCCCTAATATGGCATTCAGCTATTAGTGACTCCATTCAGCTACTTAGTTTACTCCGAAATGTCTAATTTTAGAGCTGTTATCTACAGTGATACACACTGTTATCTTGCTGTTTATCTTTCTGTTTATTTTCAGTTACTCAGTCCATAATCATCTCAGCTCAAACATGTCTATTTCATATTAAAGGATCACTAAACTAAACTGAAGCTGTTGTGTCTCAGGTCATTTCAGATTTCAGTTTGATGTTTTCTTTATCTCTGCTATATATATATATATATATATTATTTTATTTTATTTTATTTTTTGAGAGAGAGAGAGACCTTGTTATTTTTCAGCTTCTAATTGCTTATAAAATAAATCCATTATTGTTTTTTCACTTTGCAGCAGTGTAGTCCCCTCTCTTTTTCTCCTCACTGTAAATTCATGTTTTTTTTCATTTGATGTTTAAACCATATCCTGTGACACCTTTACACTTTCTACAAGAAAAAAAGTGCTATGCGTTATGACAATGCCTTGCCTCCAACTTATGGTTCCACCCTTACATTCACTCAACATCTAAGGATCTCAGTCAGAACAAAGTAAGCTTAGAGGAGCAACATGTCTGTCTCTGAAACTTTATCCACTGTTGACTGTCGATAAAGTCAAGTTGATCGCTATTTGATCAAAAATTTCATTACAATCGTTTAATTTTGTCTTTGTACTGTTGTTAATTTTCACTGTTGATTATCTTTCATGAGGCACTGCCTCCCTTACCTCCTGTTAGAAAATGCCCTTCACTTCACCAGTATGAAACTGTCATGTTGTGACCTGTGCATTTTAGTCAATAGAGGAGGAAGTGAACACCTCGTTTTCTCTCTCTCTCTCTCTCTATGTGAGTGGATTAGAGGGGCTTTTATTTCTTTCTTTTTCAGAGCTTCCTTTTTTTAGACATGCAAAGTTAGGCATTACTTCACCTCACTCTGATTCCAGAGCACACATACAAACAGGTACCAAGAACAAAAGCTGTGTACATGTGTGTATTAAGGGTGTAGTTATGAATTTAATATCGATTTAATATGAGAGTAATTCCAATTCTATGGGAGATTTCTAAATACAACATTGTGTTGTAAACTGAATTTCCATTCTGTGTTTCTTTGCTTTGAGTTGAACTGAGATGCACTTAATTTAGTTCTCTTGTGTTGAGCTGCATTACATTGCACTGAGTTACAGAACTCAGCATTAATGAGTACACCCCATCTGAAACTTAACAAATTTAGCAATTATTCTTTACTTAAAAGACACATTAGAGTTCTTTGAAGACAAAATGTTCCAGCGAATTGAGTTGATCAATTACCAAAGAGGCATGTTAAAATCATTCCGTAAAATAAGATTTTCTTTTCAAAGTGATACAATTTTTGCATTGCAAAAAATGAGTATACCTTCTTAAAAGCTACAAAATACGACTAAACTACTAACAGGTGAGTATTCTGAACCCAAATATTTAAAGAGTAATTTCTTGACAAGTACTTTCTTGACAATTTAAAGTGTTACATAGCCCACTGAATCAAACACAGTGCTGACAACAATGGAACCACTTGGGAAAAAATCGTCTCGAGACTTATTTCTTGCACAGAAAAAAAAAAAATAGGAAATAGGAAAATAGGAAAAATAACAGATTATCAAAAACAATTGACATATGACAATGTTGCTGAAACAATCAGACCTTCACTTGAAACTTCCATTTCATGATGAAGGATTTTTTTATTCCAGAAAAAGAGCAGACGTAATACCAAGCATCTTAGAGCTAACAAAAGCTATGAAAAAAGTGACTTTTTCATCTCACACAGTAGGATGCAACATGCATGGTTGTTGTCCACACTGTAACTACCTATCATAGTTAAAGCACAATAAATTAATTTATCCTTTTCCAAGGCCCATATTTACAATATACAGACTTCTGGGAATCCATACATACATACAGTCATTTTGAATCTAACAGCATCTAAAATGGTATGGCATTGCTAGAGCAGGAGTACAGTAAGAAATGTCTGGTTCCTATAGTGAATGTCGGTGGTGGTAAAGATCTTATATTGGGATGAGTGCTGAAGGAGTGAGGGAGTTGTGCTTTTTCAGTGGTGTCATGAATTCACACACCATCGTGTACAATGGTACATTCTGTGCACAAGTATTTCACCCAACCTAAATACTCTTGAGTACCTGTGCCGAATTTTACAGAAACAAGTTGGGAAACACTCCCCATTAAAGATCAGGACATGTAAGGAGATCTTCCTCCTTACATGTTAAACAGGAGTTAAACAGGATAGATGTGATAACTTGTGTACTCAATGCCAAGAACAGTCAGAGCAGAATACTTAAAGTTATGGAGGACATATTAACTACTAGAATGAATGAATGAATGAACACACAAAAAAAAATTATATTTGTTCAGAGGGGGTGTACTCATTTATGCTGAGTTGAGTTTCATCAAGTTGTGTTAATGGTGCCATTTTGTGTTTCCAGGGCTCATGGGAATGTGTAATGGAGTGGGTCAGTCTGCAGGATTAAGCAAATCTTGATCATTCCCAGAAGCTTTTCTGGCCTTCCAGCTCTCCATAATGGAGCCAATGTGGAGACAGTCAGGATATGTGCATGTAGTTGGGTTGGAGTTTTTTTTTATATCAGGCTTGAGTATAAAACCCCAATTGTAAGATGACATTCAAATGACATTCAGGATTAGTGTACGTTCTGCTCTTCTCATCTTACTAAAAAACTGCCAACTACAGATTTAACCCAAATCTCCCACTCATACACTCTCACTTTTTCTGTATAAATACAAAGACATTTTGATATATCTGACTTTCTCTGGCTCTTCAGCATTAGTGTGATCTGATCATGGACAAACACAGGAACGTGGATACAGTGGGCTGTCCATTACTGTCCATTTTTCCTCAGATGCCGAGATGCCCCTGTTGGTGAAATAAATAGTGAACCTATAGAATTATTAATGTAGCAGATAGTATAGAATTTGTAGAGTAGAAAATATGTTCCTAGATCATTACTGTAGTGTTTAAAGCTAGAGGATTTTGTCTTTTTATTTAATTAAAACAAGACATCTAGCAGAAAGGGTCGCGAAATATGAAAATTATATAAAACCTGATCTACTTATGTGCAATTCATGAGCAACAACCCCAAACACTGCCATAACAGGAGGTGGTTAGCTCATCATGGGAACCGTATTGCTGAAGAATGTCTTTCTATAGTTCTGTAATATAGGATTTTTTTTATTCCAAATAAATTCTGATACAATTATGTCTATCTGTAGGGGGAAACAACAAAAAAATAAAAAAAAACAAAAACAAAAATAAAAAGTTTCCTATTAACAGTAACTTCCATTCCCAAATCCCATGGGGGAGAATGTCAAAGGTGGATTTACGAAAAACCAAGTCCAGGAACAACTGGAATAGCTGATCAGTTGAGATTAAGAGGAGGACATATTTTTTTCCGTGGGTCTTTCAGTGATGCTTGGAGGGTGTCTAGATGCCAAACAAGATCTGAGCTTGGGTGGTGGAATAAAATCAACTTTCTTGGGATTGAGGTGTTGATGGTATGTCCTTGTGGGCTTTTGCTTGAAACGTCTTAGAACTTTGATAACATACAGGCAGTTTGTGAAAATATACTTTTGACACACATGCTTGATGTGTTATCTTCAATTCAGTACATATCAGTTATCACAAACTGTTATGTGTCAAAAGTCTACGCAATGCATTTAAATCTTCTTCAGCTCAGATGGGCTCCTTCTTCACTTTGGCTTGACCTCAGTCTTAGTGTGTCTTATTTTCATTTTCATGGATTCCTTGGGGATTGGGAACCGCTGTTCCATAGTTACACAATAGTCTTAGCGTAACTCAGAGCTAGAGGAACAGAACAAAGAACTCCGTGCTAGAGTTCCTCTCTGACTAGGAAATTGAACCGCATCAAAACAGCCTGATAACAATTATCCTGACTTACAAACTTTTTTTGAAACAATCCATTCAGTAACTGATGTGCCTACATATTCAGTAAAGGTATGTGGCACTAGGATAAGATCTCAGGGAATTGAGGGAATTGAAAGTGTTCCTCCAAACTCTTCTGTTGTCCAAGTAAAACTGTTGCCAAAGCGCTAGGACCTAAAGATATAGAGAGACTATCCCAAAGCTTACCCTCAGCATGCACAAGTTTTTCTGAATTTAGAGGAGCATTGATCAGTAAAATACGCCTCTACGACATGTCGTTATCAGAAGTCACACAGCTGATGTCACAAATTCTAACTGAATCTGAATTCAACCGTTTTGAGTCTGCTGTTACTTCTGAAATACAACATGCCAGTAAAAAAACTCTAAAGAATATCATGAGACCCAAACTAGACTGGTCCAGAATCACTAGCTGTGTGCAAAGTAAAGAAGAAACTGTGAGTGAATACACTGAAAGGTTTTGTCAGTCAGCTGTAACTTACAGTGGAATAGTTGATGATCTTGAAAGTGTACTAGATGACAAGGGACCCTTAGTCTGCATCTGGTCAGATGGCCTTGTAGCGGAGTACAGAAAAGCATTACCATTCCTAGATTTAGCTTGGTCTAACAGAACTCTCAGAAGTAACCTAGACTGTTTAGCTTCATGGGAAAGAGACTCTGATGGTAAAGCCAGAGTAAAGATTGCGGCAGCATCCTTTCAGGTCAACACAAAGAACCAACAGAAACGTAAATGTCCTAAGAGGGAGGGCAGTTGTCATTACTGTGGTAAACATGGACACTGGATGAAAGAGTGTAGGAAAAGCAAAAAGACATTAGGAGAAGTGAACAGCTTTACTTAGCTGTTAATCAGTCTACTTACCACTCTGAAGAAGCCCCTCCCCACTTCGCCGAACTGTTGGAACACCTTGCTCAGGTGTTAACTGTTATGGCTGTGAGTGCTTAATCTCCCCAGTACTGTACAAGATTAAATATTCTTTCTAAATAAAACTACAGGAAGGTGACTGTCACTCCCTTCCATTAGGAGAACGCCAGTTAAGTACACTCACAGCCTTCAAAGCTATATTACAACACACTCCAGTCACTCATACATCCTTTATGAGTTAATGGTATTTGCTATGACTGATGTGTCATTGAAGGATGAAGATGTTGCGCAATAAAGTTTGCAAACCAATTACAGGGACAGACAAGGCAAGGCAAGGCAAGTTTATTTATATAGCACATTTCATACACAAAGGTAATTCAAAGTGCTTTACATAAAAGGAAGTAGAATAATCATAAAAACAATAATAAAAACAATAATCACAAAAAAGGAAGTAGAACAATCATAAAAACAATGATCACAACAATAAAACAAAAAATGTAAAATGTAAAAACTGATTGATTTAATGATTATACATAATGCAATCAGTTCGGACTAGGACACACACTGACCAGTGAGGAGCCCAGGGAAGAACCTAAGTGCAACAGGCCTCGGGTGCCAACCCTGTGGTGAAGACTTCCTCATAGGTTTCCCCTGTCAGTAGTTTATCCTCACCTCACTGGTCCATAGGTGTCAAATGAATTAAGACTAGGTCAACGAAACCACTATACGATCACCAGACTTAAAACCGCTATGCAATCACCAGACTTAATACCACTATATGATCAACAGAAGTCTAAAATTGTCTATGCTGGTCTACTGTTTCTGTGTTTTCTTGTGTTACAGGTATGTTTATATGCCATGATGTCAGGCAGCATCCTGGAGTAAAGCATCCCCTCAGACAACCATGAACAAGCTTCATGAGGACAAAGAGTCACCTGAGTGCATCTACGTGGGAAATGGACTACACTGTAAAAAACAAAAAACACAATTTGTTGAGTCAACTTAAAATAATTTGTTACCCTGCAGTCTGCAATTTTAAGTTCAGTCAACTCAATTAAGTTTAGTTAACTTGAAATGTTGAAAAGTTGTACTCATTTTAGTATTTGAGATCACTAAACAAACAATTTGGTATGTTAAACTTAAAAGCTGGACTTGTCACCCAGCCGCCTTAAAATTTTAAGTTGAATGAACTCAAATAGTTGTCACTTAGTACAACTGAACATTTTAAGTTGACTAAACTTTTTTGAGTTGACTGAACTTAAAATTTTAAGGGAGCTGGGTAACAAATTATTTTAAGTGGAATCAACAAATTGTTTTTTTTTTTTTTACAGTGTATGGGAAAACAGACTTCACAGCTATTCAGGCGCCATGGACATCAGGACTTCCACTCTTATGCTACATGGTTTTCTGTGTCATCATGTAGCCAACATGTTACCATCCATTTCGTATGTGTCAGCACTCAGCAGTTATGGTTCTGAAAAGAACTATTATACCTAATTCTAGGATAAAACATGGAATAAAATATATGATCCTGTAACTATTTAAAGTTACATGAATTGAAGATGGAGCTTAATGTTAACAAACTATAGAAGGGATTTATGGAGGGTTAAATTTGTATTATGTGAGAGTTATCAGAACTCCCAAAGGGGGGACTGTGGGGTTACAAATTTAAAAATCTGTTTAAAATATGCTGATCCTATGTTCTGACATAGCATCACAATAAAAACTAAGGTAAAGTACATTGTATTTAGAATTTAAGGTAAATATGATGTTATCAGACAAATGATTCTCTCAAACAAAGTTTGTATCAAGAGGTTCCTGCCAGTTCCCGTTCTCTTATTGTAAGTCAAATGAGCCAGATTACTGAGATTCTCACCTTTTGTTTGTAATGGCTCTTGCCCCAGCAAGGTGCTTTTGCCCCAGTCTTTAAGTAGTTATGCTGATTAGATTAGGACTGGTGAAATGTGGCAGTTTGCTATACCTGAATACTTCATTTTGCATACTTTGTTTGGGTTGTCACCCAGGTGCTTTGTCTCTATTTCTAAGCACTGCCCCTTAAATGTATATAAACTACAATGTTTTGCTGCCTTACTTAGACTTTTGATGACTGCAGTGCAACGCAGCGCATTCTCAATAAAGAACTCTGCTGAAGATACCCAAGAGTCTCCTGGTTTTCGCTTCAGGAGTAAGCGAAAATCAGCTCTCGAGGGAGTTGAATGTGATCGCACGCTCTCATGCTTCCATTAGCTCGCAGGCTGTGTGTGTGGTTAAGAGCAGCACGTCCAGCTCTAGAGGGAACAGGATGTGCTCATCGCGATGCATTCGCAAAGAATGGAGGTGAGTCTTCAATATTTACCAGAGTTGTAATATCCGAATTTGCATAAGTGCGTTCGTCTCTCGCGGCATTAACAACGCATTCGCGGCTGATTCCCCGCGGGAGCTGAACATATGCTGCACATTGCGGTGTTAATTATCTGTCAGTACTCGAGTTTATGGACAGAACAAAAAAGGAGACCTCCTTAGTATAGCCATCTGAGGGTGGTTATAGTTCAGCCATGTTTATGGTGGGACAGATTTATTTAAGTGCAGCTATCTAAGGCTAGCTGTGTGTTAACTTGCCCCTTCCTGGAAGCATTTAAGGGTATTTGAGGGTAGCTATGTGCTAGCTAAGACCCTTCTTTGGTGTTCTTAATAGCAGCTTCCTGGAGCCCTGCCAAGATGGTGCTGTCTTCCCTTTTCGGGTTTATAGTTAACCAGCCCATGGCTGGAAATGGTCTGGGCAGTTGCATGGTCCCCTTTCCATAGAGCCAGCTATCTGAGGATAGCCATGTGCTAGCTCGGTGATCGCTCCCCCTCCTAGGGTTTTTTAGTTAGCGGTTTCTTTGAGCCCTTACCAAGACAATGCTGTCGCCCCTCTTTAGAATATAGGTGGACCTATGGAGCCCATACCACCAGAGTGGGCCATCTACAACCCTAGCAGGGGATATAGAGCTATCTAGGCGAGGGCTCAAGGAAACCGCTACTTAAAAGATCCTAGGAAGGAGAGCAGTCATTGAGCTAGCACTTAGATATCCTTGGATACCCATGTGTGTAGGAAGGGCTATCAGGTGGAACTGAATGAAACCACCCATACTACAGAAAGTATTGACCTATGATGTGCGGGGTTATGTTCTATTGTGTATAGAAAAGCCTAACTGATGGTCCGGACTCAGTATTCAGACTAGCCCTTCTAGTATGTCTGTTGATTAATCATGTTGGGGAGCCGTGGTGGTGAATATGATCCTTTTCTTTTATGTCACTAGAACTGGTATTTGTAATTAGCCGCTTAGGCTTGTGTTGCAGTATGTTCGGTTGGGTTCTGAGTTCTTCCTATGTTTCAGGGTAGGACCTCCCTGCTGACGGGACCCCTGGTTGCTGCTCATGTCTCTATTCTGGATCAGATTTGGAAGGCTTACCTTATTTCTGCAGCCGAACCTTGCTGGATTGAGAAAGTTTTGAGAAAGAAAGCACGGATCACTTGGGTTGATAATAGCTAATGCCCCTCTTGGGCGGGGCATGGCGATGCTCCTTTCTGGGCACTGTTGGTTGCCTTGGCAAGGCTCCCCCTCCATGGAGGGCTGGCCTTGGCACTTCCCTCAGCCACAGGCTGAAGGCACTGGAACACTTTATTTATTGTTTGAATTCAGTTCCTCTATGTTGGATCTCGTTCTGACACCCCCTTCTGGATGCTCATCTCAGGATATGGTATTGCTCACCTCAGGGAGACAGGATTTTTGAAGCATGCCATCCTTCGGTAGAGTGGGTAGGTCCTCCTCCTCTCTTGGGGAAGTTAGGTACCTACCCTACGATGTGTTTCTCTTTCCGTCACATTAAGTGTGTACGGAAGTTTGGGTACTTAATGCCTTGGCCTTCTGGAGCTTCATAGGATCAGCAGCCCAGGTCATTAGACCTCTTCTCTAGCCCTTGTGATATCTCTTCTGACATTATACGAGCAGAGCTGTGCTCCCCTCACTAACGCAGGGTCATTGAAGCAAGCCATTTTTTGGGCAGAATGGGTAGGTCCTTCTCTCTATGGTACATTAGGTACCTACCCTACCGCTGCTGTGCATTCCATGGCTGTCACATTGGATAAGTTGACTGTTTGCTGCCACCCAATGTGTTTCTCTCTTTTCTTGTGTCACATTAGTGTGTACGGAAGTTGTACTACCCCATTTGGGTATTAAAGGCCTTTGGCCTCCTGGAACTTCATAGAATCAGCAGCCTAAGTCACTAGACCTCGTTTCTGCCCTTGTATTCTCTCCTGTCAGGAGATGAGTGTGGCAGTGCTTCCCTCACTAAAGCAGGGTCTTTTTAAGCACGCCGTCCTTGGGCAGAACAAACAGGTCCTCCACATTGTTGGCGAGGTATCTACCCTGCGGCTGCTGAATGCTCGCCTTGGTTATTAGCTTTCTTTACGATCTCATCAGATAAATCGGCCGCTTGCTGCCGCCCGATGTGTTTCGCCACTTTGACTGTGCAGAGGCTGCACTGACCTATTTGGGCTTTTAAGGGCCTTGGTCTTCTGGAGCTCCATAAGACAACACCCTAGGTCTTTACGCATCTTCCTCTGCCCCTGCAATGTCTCTCCTGACACTGCATGAGCTTGGCAATGCTCCCCTCACTGAGGGTCTTCTGTGAGCATGTCACTCCTAATTGGAACTCATAGGTACCTCGAGAGGTACTATGTCGAGAGGCCTTCACTCCCTATGGCTCTGGCTATTCCAGGTGGTAGCCCCTGGTGGGATGATGTTAAATCAGCCTTCTTTCACTCTTCTCAAGGAATCAGGGTCTCTTGTGAGCATGCCGTTCCCTGTTAAGCAATTACAATTCCTCTTATCCCAAGAGAGTTTACTTCTACTGCTTTGGGGCATCCCATTCAGGCCGCTCAATATTGAGCTTTGCAGTGCTCCGCTCTTATTGAAGGGTCACTTTGAGCATGATTCTGCTCCCTGAGAGCTTAGAACCTCCCTAATTTGGTATTTGTGTTCTCTGCTTCCCAGAGCCTCTTTTTGTGAATGGTATTTGAGTGTCCATGCTAGCCTGGCACATTCTAAAATCCACATTGTGGTAGGAACGCACACTAGGTTCTTGTGTTCTTTCTAAAATCCTGTATGATGGGGATTACGCATTTAGCTTCGTACCTTTTCTTGAGATGTTTGGCCCCGGTGCCTTGGACCACACTGGATTTATGTATCTTATCGATACCCCTGAACAGGGTGCCCATGACCTGCCCGACCAGCTCTTCGAGCGAGGTCACGCAGAGCAGTAGGTAAACCCACTGTTGACAAGCCGAGGTCTAGACTACTGTCCTAGACTATAGGCTATATCCCTTGAAGGAATCTCTATTCTGATTCCAAGTCTGAGCTCTGCCCTAGGGTCAGGCTTCTGTTAGCCCTGCCCTTACAGGTAAGTTCTTGAGTATGCAGCTCAGGCCTTTGGCCAAAGGGATTAAGTCACTGACAGCCACCTGGACATCAGTGGGGCAGCTTGGGTGGAGCTGGTACTTAGTACTCGCCTTTGGTGTCTGGCTTGCACTCCCCTCAGCATGGCAGCGTGGGTATAACCGTTCCCCATAGCGACCTCTAGAGGTTATGTATGTCTCAGGTTATGTATGTAACCCTGGTTCCCTGAGAAGGGAACGAGACACTGCATCCTAGTTTCGTCGCCATGGTTCGGACATGAGCTTCAGACGAACAAGCGGATAGTGTGTTCAACCGGCGCCCTTTTATACTATGTGGTCGTGCCGGCAGTGACGTCATAGGCTGTCGCCAGCCAGTACTGTGTAGTTTTTGTATGTAGGCTTCAGACATGGGTCTCGTAGGAGAGGTTCCTCATAGCGACCTCTAGAGGACGCAGTGTCTCGTTCCCTTCTCAGGGAACCAGGTTTACATACGTAACCTGAGACGTTTCTTGCCACTGTCACCTTTGGCTGCTTAGTTGGGGACACTAAATTTCTGGTAGTATTGTTGACTTGACTGTACAGACACTATTTGAAAAGAACTGAATTGAGCTGGAGGATGATATCACTGAATCAATGATGAACTGAATCAAAAATGGACTGTTTACTATTGTCCTCTTGCATTATCGACACAATTTTTTCCTGTTTAACACTGCTGCTTTGATACAATCTGTAAAGTGCTATATAAATAATGGTGGCTTGACTTGACTTGTAGTTCATTTTCATTGGGTAATTTACTCATTTCCTTCTGTTTATTGTCCACATTTGTCGTGTTGTGTTGTACACACTGATTAATTTGTTTCATCTCTTTTGGATTACCTGTGTCACCTTGATTAATAAACTGCATTTCTATTTTAAATTACTTTGTCTATCTTTGTAATCCTGGGACAAAATTTCACAAGTTTTTGTAAGTATATTCTTCATGTTTACATGTTTTTTAGAAAAGATGTTGAACCTGTCTGTGGAAAAACAACTAACAATAACAGCAAAAATGAGTATCTGATACACTGTAAAATATTTGACCGTAAATTGGCTGCAGAGGCACTAAATGCGTCACCTCTGTTCTAGTTTCTATCTGGATCTGTGGTGAGGGGATCCTGACATCCCCCTCTTGTTTTATATGATTGCACAGCCTCAGTTTTATTTGTGTGGCTGTACACTCATGTCTGTTATGGTTTGTGTGTTTTGGGCATGATGTCTGGATCCTGGCACTTCTGTCAAGCCTTGGTTCTGTGTTTTGGTGATGGAATTCTGACATCCATGCCTCTGTAAGTCCTAGATGCCCTGTTTTCTTTTTGAGCACATACTGTAGTGGATGGTGTTTTTCTGCTATGTGCTCTTCTGTCCTGTGTATTGTGAACACATGGCTTTTGTTTGTTTATGTTTGTCATATGCTCTTGTCTTAACCCCAACCCTTGTTACCTTGTTATTAGTTTGTTTGCCTCATCTGCCATCTTTCATTATCCTTCTCAGTTCCTTTCCTATTCTGCCTTCCTGTGTACTCTGTTTTGTGTGCGTTTGGTTTCTAACACCCTTTTTTTGTTGGGCTTCCAGTCTCCTCATGTGCTGACATTGTGTTTTTTGCCCTTTGGAGTTTTTCCTGTTTGCTCCTTGTGGCTTCTTTGTGTTTGCCTTTTTGTAAATAAAACTCTGTATTTGAGTCCGCATTGCCTCTCTCTTCAACTCAACCTTGACACGATGAGAAGATTTCAGATAAAAGACAAAGGTCTTTATGTTTCACGCTTGTGCTGCCCTGGTGAAAAAATCAGCATATGCTGGTAGGTATGTTTTGATGCTGGAATGCTGGTTAGGTAGGTTTTGATGCTGGTTTAAGCTGGTCCTTTGCTGGTTCATGCTGGTCCTTGACCAGCAACATGACCAGCAAGCTAAGGACCAGCATAAACCAGCAAAGGACCAGCTTAAACCAGCATCAAAACCTACCTAACCAGCATTCCAGCATCAAAACATACCTACCAGCATATGCTGTTTTTTTCACCAGGGTGCATGTAGTCACTGTTTCTGCCACAGTATTTATTAACTCTTTTTCCACCAGCATTTTTTTTTTAAAAGTTGCCATGCCAGAACCAGCATTTTTGATCATTTTCATAAAACTTTCATGGCCCCCAGAATATTTTGTTGTATGAACATCTAAACATACAAAATATGCAAACAGAGAAAAGACCCCCTGCTTTTAAACAAAACAAATTGTTTTATTCTAACTTCTTCTTTGTTTTGTGCATAGTAATGCTTTCTTTGATGCTGTTCTGGAATTTTTCACCTCCCAAGGCAATAGAGGAAAACTTACACCTCAGCCATACACTACTAACATCTGAGATACCGCCACAAAACCACCTCCAGCTGGCCCACTACAGCTCAACTCCTTTTCACGTCTTTAATAACAGCCGCACTGCAGGGCATTAAAACAATGAGGTTGCTGTTCATCTTACATCCAAACCAGATCAGAGTAATCCATAAACAAATCGAGCACACAAATCCAATAATCAAGGACAGGCGGAAATACTCATGTTTATACTCACAAGGACATAGACACATGAAAAGCTTAAAATGTTTACAGTGACTAGGATACAGGTAAATCCTTGCAGCCGTAGTAAATTGGCCTGCTGTACTGGTTCCAGCAATTCAGCATATGCTTGTCTTTGATGTAGACTGTGTAATGATGCAGCATTATGGAAACACAGTGATGATGTGTGGCAAAAGATTGTAGAGCTGCAGATAATTGCTATTTAATCGCTATTAATAATAACAATAATAATAATAAATGTTTAAAAAAACACCACAACCCTACAGATGGCAGTAAGTTGGGATAATTGATGCACAGATATGCAACTTTTTTTTTCAACAATTAACCTGGAGAATATGTGTTTACACTGGCCCCACACAGCAAGGAGGATGGTTTGAGTTGCTGAACAATCTGTGAGGATCATAGTTAAAGACTGCAGATGCTAGTTGAGTCTTGGGTTTAGTAAGCCTCCAAACACATGATCAGGCCGCAACTTGTTTGGGACAGCTGCCATAAAAAGTCTTTGGTGTCATCAAACAACAAACTCATGCCTACAGTTTACCAGGTGTTACTGTAACTTTGTATGGACCAGATATGGATTCAGTGTAGACAGAGAGAGCCAAGGTGAGTGTAATATCCATTTACCACATATATGTGTGTGTGTATGTATACATGTATGCATGGGTGACATTTGACTCTTGAGTCAGGGGGGCAAGAAAAAAAAATGGGGGAAAAAAAAGCAAAAGAAAAAATCTTTTTCAGATAAACATCAAAACAATGCCCTACTGTATTGCAACGCACCAAAGCAGTCAATACAGCACAGTCAATAATAACTTAAAGAGGTTGCCAACGTTTACTAAACTGTGAACGAGCGTTTTTTGCTCTTGCTGCTGGTTTAAATCTGGCGAGGCTTCCCGTTTTAAGTGTCAGTTTATGGCCTTTCATTTTTAACTAGAAATGTGCACGCTGCTTTTCTGAATTTCCGTGTCTATTTCCCGTGTCACTTGAAATGTATCCGTTTTGATTGGTTGTTACTAAAACGTGAGGAAAAAATAAACGATCAGTTGTGGGAACATTCTGTCATAAATCGCATACCATTCAATCCTGAACTTTACTGTCCGTTACTGGCAATGAAATTAGGCTACTGGTTGATATGTCCCAGTATAGAGCCCTGCATTTCAGCCCTAGGGCCGGGCTTCGAGCTAATTTCATGTCATAGTTCAGACGCGGACTGGGCTTGGGCCCTGTTTTAGGCTTCTCCTTCTGTTTATATTTTAGACATCCACCAATTATGTTGCTTTCACTTTTGAGACTGGCTCGGAAGGCTTTTAGTGTCTCTGTCAGCAACAGCAGCGATTGTGCCTACAGTGCAGTTGGAACAGTTCCCGTTCAAGCGCACACAATAGGCTAAAGCTTACCGCAAAGCACCAGAAAAAGTTATTACAATGAATGTGTCGGGGAAAAATAGAGATTTTTTAATTATTTATTAATAAACTAGTGTTTTCTGAGTCAGTGTCGCAAGGATGAAGTTGCCGTTGATTCGCCATCTCCTCTTTGAATCCGCCTTTAGAGAGAAATGCATCTTTACAGATTACATAATGAAAGAGTTTTTGTTTTCAGCTTGCTTTATTTCATTAAGTTATAATTTAAAGCTTTCTATAAATATACAGGTGCATCTCAATAAATTAGAATGTTGTGGAAAAGTTCATTTGTTTCAGTAATTCAACTCAAATTGTGAAACTCGTGTTATAAATAAATTCAATGCACACAGACTGAAGTAGTTTAAGTCTTTGGTTCTTTTAATTGTGATGATTTTGGCTCACATTTAACAAAAACCCACCAATTCACTATCTCAACAAATTAGAATATGTTGACATGCCAATCAGCTAATCAACTCAAAACACCTGCAAAAGTTTCCTGAGCCTTCAAAATGGTCTCTCAGTTTGGTTCACTAGGCTACACAATCATGGGGAAGACTGCTGATCTGACAGTTGTCCAGAAGACAATCATTGACACCCTTCACATTGACACAAACATTCATTGCCAAAGAAGCTGGCTGTTCACAGAGTGCTGTATCCAAGCATGTTAACAGAAAGTTGAGTGGAAGGAAAACGTGTGGAAGAAAAAGATGTACAACCAACTGAGCGAACCGCAGCCTTGAGAGGTTTGTCAAGCAAAATCGATTCAAGAATTTGGGTGAACTTCACAAGGAATGGACTGAGGCTGGGGTCAAGGCATCAAGAGCCACCACACACAGACGTGTCAAGGAATTTGGCTACAGTTGTCGTTTTCCTCTTGTTGAACCACAGACAACATCAGAGGGGTTTTACCTGGGCTAAGGAGAAGAAGAAATGAACCGTTGACCAGTGGTCCAAAGTCCTGTTTTCAGATGAGAGCAAGTTTTGTATTTCACTTGGAAACCAAGGTCCTAGAGTCTGGAGGAAGGGTGGAGAAGCTCATAGCCCAAGTTGCTTGAAGTCCAGTGTTAAGTTTCCACAGTCTGTGATGATTTGGGGTGCAATGTCATCTGCTGGTGTTGATCCACTGTGTTTTTTGAAAACCAAAGTCACTGCACCTATTTACCAAGAAATTTTAGAGCACTTCATGCTTCCTTCTGCTGACCAGCTTTTTAAAGATGCTGATTTCATTTTCCAGCAGGATTTGGCACCTGCCCACACTGCCAAAAGCACCAAAGGCTGGTTAAATGACCATGCTGTTGGTGTGCTTGACTGGCCAGCAAACTCACCAGACCTGAACCCCATAGAGAATCTGTGAGGTATTGTCAAGAGAAAAATGAGAAGCAAGAGACCAAAAAATGCAGATAAGCTGAAGGCCATGAAAGTATTCTAATTTGTTGAGATTGTTGGTTTTTGTTAAATGTGAGCCAAAATCATCACAATTAAAAGAACCAAAGACTTAAATTACTTCAGTCTCTGGCATTGAATTTATTTAATACACAAGTTTCACAATATGAGTTGAATTTCTGAAATAAATGAACAACTGTATGTATCATGTCTGTGAGGTATGTATTCACTGAGTTTCAGTTCATTTTTGTGAAGCGCATAATGTTTTCTTTATTTTATAGAAGCACCGTTTGCAACATTTTGTTGATATTGTGAGTGTGCACAAATAAAAGTAGACCCTTTACAGTTCCGAATGATGTATTATTCTTACTTTAATCAGCAAAAATTATATTTTAAATTGCTTCCACTGAAAAAAATGCAAGCTGGTACCTCCAAACAAACAAAAAATACTTCAAAACGTTTTTTTCTAAATGAACTTAATAAAAAACGAAATGTAATCACTTTGCCATTGCATGGAAAACTGAACTATTTTAATAGCTGAACAGTAGTATAAGATGTTTTGGGAGAAGGGTGGAAAAAGACGGGCTCAGACAAGGGCCAGGCTAGAGCCTGAAGCCTATGTAGGGCTCTAATGTCCCAATCTCAATAAAGTTTACACATGCTTTTGGTCCATGAACTAGATCTTGCTCAGGACGCGAGCTGTCTGTGGAAGTTTTGCAAGGATCGGTTCCAGAATTAAACCACTGAGGCTACTCTCACATATAGTTTTGTCCCGTCCATTGCTTTGGTTATTACTGTGTCAGTCACTGCTATTTCAAGAACGAATCTAGCTTAAATATGCAGATGCCATTGCGAAGCATTGCACTGTGTAAAACGAACGTTTCGTACAAATTCTGAATCTATGAAATGCTCTAAACTACACAACAAATCTTTTATTTACATCACATCTGCACTTAGTTAGTCATGAGATGATTCACGAGCACGCAAAACTGCACTTCGATCCAACACTTTCAGAGTTGAATTCTGACAAACTAAAATGTTTCTGATTGGTCATTGTGTTCAAGAAATCAGCAGATATGTCTGTGATTGGCTACATTGCTCAACGCTGGAAAAACACATTGCATAGTTTGCCAGATCTTCAGTTGCTTTTACTTTAATTCATTCAAGGGTATTTAGCATTGTCTAGTACCTCCATACAACCGGGCCTGGGCATGGCTAACTGCTCCAATTGCAGCGGGGCTAACAATGGGGATGACTACACCCCCGCCCCCTCTCCCCCCATATATGCATGTATATATCTATATCTATTTTCCATCATCTATCTATCTATCTATCTATATCTAAATATATCTGTCTATATCTATCTAGATAAAGGCTCAGCAAGTTTCACATTTTAACACATCACCACAAAGTACAGGACACATTTACACAAGATATACAGGCATATGTGGAGCAGAGTTGTTTCAGTTAGATGGGTCAGTTGTAAATGATTAGCTGAGCTCCCCTACGGAGGATGCCAATGTTTATAGCTTGTTTTCAGAGTTACTGGTGCTTTGCAGCTGGTATGGAGGCAATTAGATTAAATAGGGACAACCTTGAACACACAGCAATATGATTACTATATAGAGGTTTAATTTATCATGCCTGCTTGGAACATTACATATATCTCCTAGTGTCACTATAAATAGGTTAATATTCCAATGTGTGTGAATGTGTAATGGATCCACCACTGAAGGCATTTTAGAATCCATTTGCTGAAGTTTATTAAACAATTCAGCAAGCCCAGGGCAAACAAACCAAATGTTAAACAAAAAAATTGTAATCACTGTTTAGACAGAAATCAAGCAATCAAAATCAGCAGTCCAATGGCCAACAAGTCCAAAAAACAAAACAAAACAAAACAAAAAAACAAACAAACAAACAAAAAAAAATCAGTAATCCAGAAAACAGAACAGTCATACACATGAGATAAGATAGTAATGTTATGCATGTGAGCTGGCAGTATTTTGCAAAGATGGTTATTAAATATAAATAAATATTTTACAAAGAGGAAGTGAACTAGTGAAACAGGAAATTGAATGAAATTCAGGTGATAGTTCCTTCTGCTGGAGGAATTATTGATCCATGGACTAAAACGTTACAGAATTCTCCCTTCTAGGAACACCCCCTGGTGTTCTTTTCTTGGGCTGTCCCCTGACACTGGGAGCTGGTCCATCAGGATGATCTCTGTAAAAGTCTGACAGTATCCAAGATCACTAGTGGCTACCCATGAACTCTCCTCCATATCCTTCTCAGTCTACCAATTATCATCTGACATGTTTTGGAGAAACATGGACATGTTTTAACAAAAATAACTGTGCAATTAGAACTTGGAAGATCAGTGTTTAAATCTATGGCCAGGTGAGACCATGGGTGTTGTGCCTTACTATGGAAAATGAACAGCCCACAGTCAATGAGAGAGCAAGATACAAGGCAAGGGAAATTTCAGGGGGAGAAGTTGTGGTCCTACATCCTTTCCTGTATCACTTCTTGTGTTTTGTAAATGATCCTCAGTCCGTGGGACATTGATTCAATTTTCATTTCAACTATTTCACCCAATTTACTCCATCCCACTGGAGACTGTGTCAGGATGGGGTTTAGTATGGGCTTCCATAATTTTAGGAAGTTAGGTGAAGCAAAAACATACCCATTGTGATTTAAAAATGCCCTCTGATTTGGGAAGTGCAAATTTCATTCTGCAGAGTCATAAATCTTCCCCATCCATCCATTCTTGTTTGCCTGTCTCATGCCCTTTGCTTGCCTTAGTGGTCTGACCTATCAAACCTTGTCTATTTTTTAAACAAGCTATTACGGCTTTGAATTCAACAATGGATCATCACTGCACTACTGCACTGCTATATCCGTTATATAACATGTCTATAACATGTCTATAACATGTATCCCCAGAGTAACATTAATTCTGTTCAGAGAACATTTGGTCCCTCTCTAAATAGAGTTAAATTAACACTGAAGCAAAGTTAAAGTTAATGAGATAATTAAGTAATCAATTAAATGATGATTGTGCATTAATGATGAACACAAGAACTAAAACTGACTTCAGCCACAGACGAAATCAACTGAAATAAAAGACATTAAATCACTCAAAATCTGATTAAACAACTCCACAAACAGCATCACCAGCTTCACTCATTACTAACCAGACTGACTTTATTGTGTCTAAAGAAGCACTAATTGAGAATTAGTAGAGGTTTAGAAGTTGATGTTTTATTGGTCAATGGAAAAAAAAAACAAAAAAAAAACCTTAATGCCACCATAATTGTGGTCAAGGTTTGCTTTTGTTTGTCTTTTGAGCCTTTTAGTAATTTAAATAATTTTGCTTTTAAGCAATTGCAATATTGTCTCATCACAAACATTTGTGCATTGCTGAGTCAAATGTTTGAAGTCGCAGAATATTTTTCACTTTCTGCTTATTGCTCATCCAGGTGCACGTCATGAAGGAATCTATTTCTTTGGTTTATTGACTGATATTTAACTTGGAAAAAAAAGTTCTATTAAATAAATATCACCATAATGCTTTAGTGTTGAAAATGAAGTGCTGTATCAGCTCAGGTTTTTAGACATGAACATTAATCATACGATCCTCAACAGTGGTGACAATAATTACTCATACTGCAGTGCATGATGGGAGTTTACCCAGCATGCATTGCAGCATGAAGCGTTTTGTTGAGATTCATATACTGGTACTTGATGTCTGTGTGTCTCTAAACAATAGAGAGTTTTTCCTATCTATTCCATGGATCTAAAATAATTCATAACTATTAAATCATAGCTGCTGTAGTTTCAAAGGGTTGGTTATGCAAAATCTAAACATTTACATTGGAAAAAAGTTATTTTAGATCTATTCAAACCATGCGTTCAAATCAATGCTTCACGTGAGTTTAAAGGAAAACATTGACTGTTCTGCTTTACAACACCACACGTATGGGTAAAGAGAGAGATCAAACTCAGGATGTCAAGGGTCAATAGCCCAACTAAAGCAAATACTGATCGCCATGATGGTGGCATCATTTTAACCATAAAAACATCAACATCTGATCCTCTGTAATTCTCAATAAGAGCTTCTGTAGACATGTGACAGAAATAAAGTCAGTCTGGTTAATAATGAGTGAAGCTGTTTGTGGAGTTGTTTAATCATCATCTGCTGAGATCTTGAGAGATTTAATCACTTATTTTATTTCAGTTGATTTAATCTGAGGCTGAAATCAGTTGTTGCTCTTGTGTTTCTCTTTTCTTCAGTGATTCTGCTTGTTAACAGCAGGTGTTCATCACTAATGCTCAGTCACCTTTTAATTGATCATTTAATTATCTAATTAACTTTAACTCCGCTTCAGCGTTAATTTAACTCTATTTAGAGAGGGACCAAATGTTCTCTGAATAGAGTTGATTTTACTCAGAATTTTGCTGTGCACTTATAAGGAGCTACTGGAAGTTGTGACTGATTTGGTGGTCAAATTAAAGATTGACTGACCATCTGAAAAGCAGGAAACACATAAGAAAAGCAAGCTAGATGAGTGCTTCCTGCAAAGCAAAGCCTCTATGTTGGGCCTGCTATTCTTTTTTCAGTTGTTGAGCCCTAATGTTCACAACTATGCTTCCATCTTGGGCTCGAAAGAGAATGGCTATGGGATGAAGCTACAGGTTGAAGAGACCCTAACATTTTTTCTTTCACTCGACACTGTGTGATCCCTTAAGGCACAACACTGCCCACTAAACCCTGCTGAGCAACATCTGCACTGGTGGGCAAGGCATATATGGCGACGGGTTGGTGAGCACCAGATCGACTTATTAAGGGATCTGGATGAAGATTAGGGGTGGGGTTTGATGATATTAAAGAGCTTTGTTGAGCCACTGACCTGTCTGACCTGCCAAGTTACTCTAAAGTTACTGTCGCTATATCCCTGGCGACCAGAATCTGCAGGCAGACATTCTGTAGAGGCAGGGGCTGAGGTCCAAGGAATGGAGACTCAACCCAGAGGCAGTGGAGTTGATTTCGATGAAATTGGACCAAATATGGCATACTCCAAAGCTCTATTATCGGGGATCTTCCTGCAAGATGTCTGTGATGCTGCAGTCATCATTTGAGACAGCACAGGTTCCCTCAAAGGGGAACGAGACACTGAGTTAAATGATGGCGCTTTTGGGAATGCCTTCTGCGTGATATCGTCTGACACAAAAGCAAAGCTAGCACAGTCTCAATTGGTGTTGCATGTGACAGTGTACCAGGGAAGCAACAAAGGTAAACCAGTAACAGTGTTAGCATCTGATAGGTTAAAGCAAGACTTTCTCAGGCACTCAGGAGGTATGGCAAAGGGACACAGTTTCTCATTCCCTTCTTGGGGAAAAAGGTTTACAGTCGTAACCCGAGACATTTTCACAGTCCACACTACAGCACAAAAATGACTTTTTCAAAAATTTTCCTTTTGTGAGACCACCTTCAGAAAGATTACACATAATGTAGAATAAAAGATGTGTTTCAGATTATCCAGATTAATGTGGACATTGTTTTATTTTTGATGTAAAAGTGGGTGCAGCCATTTGTAACTTGAATGTTCAGTGCTTCCAGTGTCATTCACTTCCAGTTTTGTACAAAAGCAATCATTTATGCTGCTTAATATTGCAAACTGTTATTTGTTATAATATTACTTTAATTAATTACCATAATCATCAGCACAGGTTTGTAGCACTTTGTTATTCTTCTAGTTATTTACTTTTACCAGCTACTGAATCTGAAGTCTTGCACATTTACAGAAATAGCATACTTCTGATTTGCAAAATAAGGTGGATAAGCATATCTCCAGAGGCTGTGATGTTCCTTTTTTCATCGCACACAATTTTAACAAGACATTTAAGGTCTATGGCTTTGTAGACAATCTCACAGGACGTGGCTGCAGGAAAACAGTTGCAGTGAAAGATTGTTTGGATTGAGCAAACAGCATCTAATTCAACCCCCACACATACTCAAGCTGACCATCAGACACAAGGTATGGCAATGTCAACCGACACAGAAAGAGACCCAGGATGAGCGAAAGACATAAGCTTAATCATCAAACGACAGGTGAGATTAAATTAGAATTTTTTTTGTAACCCATCTCTCAGATTCTCTGGTTGCAGGAAAAAAAAAAAAAATCCAAACACGGTGGAGGTGGAATGTTTTGGGGCTGTTGTAGCCTGGATGCCAAAGTCAGTACATCAAAAAATTGATGATGTACATCATCAAAAAATTAAGCGAATATCAAAGAATGCACTGTTGTACCAATGAAATGCACTCTTGTACCCTGTTTCAGAAAGCTGGATCACCAGATCAGGTCATAGGTATTCCAGCAGAACAGTGACTTCTAAAATGTGGCCTTTTCTAAAATGGCCAGCTTTGAGTATGCGTGTAAATCCAAACTGCCAGTAAAGAGGTACAAGGAACTTACCAATGATTCTAAGACATGGTTGACCGCAGTTATTTTGACCAAAAGCAATGCTGTAAAATATTAAGTCTAGGGCATCATTTTTTTTTCCAGTGCCATTTCTGTGTATTTTCTGATTCAGCATATATTCATATATTCCTCTGGAGTCTGAGGTGTTCAAAGGCACATTATTAAGCACACTGATTTCAACTGTACCTTTAAGTGTCAAAGAGCTCTGAAAAAGCAAAATGTAGATGCAAAATGTTAGCCCACAACTGTACGAACTACTAACATTATACATGAACACAATGTATATCATTGTGGGGGAAAAGTCAAATCAGATTTTTGTTGTATTGTTTTTGTTATTTAATATGCACTGCCCAATTTTAGGATTTCCTGATTGCTGTTGTATTTACTGAAGAAGAGGGAGGGGAAAGTAAGAGTTAGAGACTGAGATGGCAGAACTGAATGTTGGGAAAAAAGACAAAAGATACAGGTCCAGACTGATCCATGCTGGAGCTCTATGAGGAAACATCCTGTGTCACAGGTGTTAAAGGCTGCACCACAGCCTATCATTAACACCTTAAGATCTCAGAGCAGAACAAGTGTTAATTACTCCACAGACCAGTCATATGTGTCTGAGCAGAGAGCATGATCACCATGATCACCAACAATGCGAACACAAGCCAGCAATCTGATGCGTTTATGGAGAGAAGCTTCCTAAGCCTCCACTCCTTCACCCAGAAAAGCTAAACAGAACATCCTATAGGAATAAACAAGAGATTCCAGGACCCTACTCTTTCTTATTTTTATCTTTCTACTGTGGTTTAATAGCACACTTCAGGTTAATATTATGCTCTGAGATTATATTCTAATCAGATGATTTTTTTTTTTTGCTGAATCTTTGATATTTCGTTTTACTATTTCCTTTTATTAACTTTCAAGAGTGCGTACATTGTGATGGTGGTGGTGCATCCAGGACACGTAGTAGTGGGGTAGTATACCAACAGTCTCTGAATTCTCTTAATTCTCAGCTAATGTGAGGAGCAGAATAGTGAAGCTGCCTGTGAATTCTGACCTCTCACCTCAACTTTTCCTCTTTTAACACTAGTTGTTCCATCATCACTCTGTACTTGTACTGATTTGTAGCTAATTATGGGGATTCAGAACATTGTGAAGAGCCATTGTCATATTCGTGGAACTCCCTTTCACTTACATTCACAAGTTTTAGCATATACATAGGGAATTTAGTAGCTGCAACAAATTTAAAACAAAGATATTGGGCTAGAGGTTAAGTTATCTCCAGAAACCATGGCAACTATACATTCAATAACCTTTCAATGGATTCTGCACACAAAAAGAGCAAGAGCTAATGTAAATCAGCAGTTATAATCAAATTAGCTGGCTTAACTCAAGTGCACAATATACTGCAATGCTTCTACTAGCTCACACAGAAACAAAGATATGCAAGATACCAGGCTGCAATAATGAGCACCTTTGAGGAAGAATTAATCATAGGGTTTGACAGGTTTAAGGCATCAGATCTTTGAAATATTCTCAGAGGTTTGTCTTTGAATTAGAATCAAATAAATTACACAGCAAAATGACAAGTGTTTATTCAGCTGTGATAGTTAAAATCAAAACTACAAATGAATGCACATACTCTCCAAGTGTTACTTATTTAACACTATGATGTAGTTATATTTACACTTTATGAAGTTGAAAAATACCACCATAACCAAGAGTTATGTCTCCTCAACTCCAGAGTGACAATTTAAAACTAACACGTTAACACAGGTGCCTATATGATTCCCTTATGCAATATTGTTTAATATTACCATCACCAGTTTCATAGTTTCTGTATCTTAGTTGAGTTATTTAGTGTGGTAATAAGAAACTTATGCTTTGCCATCACAATCACCATGGGTGATTGTCATCATATCTTCCCCAGAGAGAAAAATTCTTTTCAACCTTTCAAATAAGGGAGACTTAGACAAACATAAACAACAGTTAAAAAATAAATAAAAAATATATATTTAGAGCTTTTAAAACATCAAACACAAAAGGTACTATACAGACTAAGATTTATATGAGGTGTGTGCCAGGTGCGTCTAGGTCTAGGCATGTTCCTGTCTAGGAAACATGTCTAAGACATCTAGGGACTTCTCAGGATTACCAACCAAAGACTGTCTATGCTGCAAAATTGTCTTTATTGTGCTTAACCACACTCTCATCTGAAGAGCGTTTCATTACTGATATTGCCGTTTTGCACTAATTGCCAGCAGGCTGATCTGTGGTCTTTGGTTTTGCATTTCATACCAACAACAGTACTTTGTGTTTTAAAATGCTCTTTAAAACTCTGTTCTTTAAACAGATTCCTAGAACCACTTACACCATACATATATACAAACGATAAGCTTTCAAAAATACAAAATAAATTTAAAAACAAACAAACAAACAAAACACCAAGTAATGATGGCAAAGATCGAATATTAACGTTAAAAACAACAAAATAAGTGTTACATAATATAGAATTTTTATATAATATATAATTATTGTCACAATTAGCCTGCACACATGACGACGAAGATAAAGGTTCAAATAGATTTAGTAATATCCACAGGTACGCATAAAGCGAGGCAGGAAAGGTAAACAGCCATACCCTGACAAGACTGGACAAACTTAACTAAAACAGAGCAACTTAAGTACATGAGCTAACAAGGCTAATTAAAGACCTGAATATAATGACGACTAATCAGAAACCATAACAACCAACTCAACAGTGGAAAAGGTGCAGACTGAAAACAAAGTCCAAACTAAGGCTGTGACAGTACACTCCTTCCCAGAAGGCACGACTTCGTACCGATAGATGGAAAGACAAGGATGTGGTGAAGGGATGGTGCAAGCAGGCAGAGAGAATGGAGGAGGAGGCTTTGGAGGTGGACGGACGACTGGGAGGGGAACGACAAACAAAATCCAGGGAGGTGCTGGTGGAGGAGATGACCAAGGAGGAGCCTTGAGCAGGAGAGTGTGGATGGAAACACAGGACTGCTCCACGGTGACCCGCAAGTTCACAGCTAAGTCCAACCCAGGTGCAACCAACTGACCAAAGGTGCCTGTCCACACCAGAATCAAAGGTGGGAGGAGCGCAGGCGCAGGAGTCTGGACAGCAGGACGAGGCCTGAAGCGGAGCCACGGGCTCCTCAGGAGACAAAGAATCCTGGCAGGCCCAAGACAGAGCCCCACCACTGGGAGGAGGTGAAACGGAGGAACTGATTGGGGACAGAGATGACTGGACAACAGGACTGGCTGAGGACTGAGGAAACTGAAGAATGCACAAAATCCAAAGAAAAATAAAACTTTTAAGGCAGTTTGGAGAGGAGGTGGGAGAGGGAGGCTGGGCGGGACCAGTGAGTCAGACAGATGAACTGGATCAGGCGGGTTCAGAGGAAGCAAATTCTCAAACTCTCCAAAAATAGTGTCCATGTCCAGTAAACACTCACTCTCAGTGGCAGGAAGCTGGCTGAGGCTCCCATCCATATCCTCCAATTTCTCAAGTATTGACTCCGTGATGGATGAGGCAGTCAACACGCACACCTGTTCGGACGGGGTCCCCTTTGTGTCAGAATCAGTCGCTTCTTCTGGTGATGGGATCTGACGTCACGGCTAAGGCATTCTCTCCATCTGCGGTGGGCCCAGGCTCTCGTTCCTCACAGTGGGGTGGTGACTGGCTGGGCATTGGTTTGGGAGTGTTGTCATCCATGAGGCTGACGGTGAAGACTGATTCACAAGCGTTCAGCACCCATTCCACAAATACGACAAAGCTTCCCCAAGGACCATCCCCAGACAACTGCTCTGGTGTGGCGGTGTTCAGTCTTGCGAGTAGAAATGTGTATAGGCAGTTATCCGGGAAGGTGGTCAGATACACGAGACTCAGAAACTCCTCTACATGTTCCTCGAGGTAGCTTTCTTCCTGTTTAAGGCACAAAAGTCCTATGGCAGATGTAATGTGTGACTGATGCGTGCAGCGGGCAGATCCATCTGCATAGCTTATTGACACACAAGCGTAGGCAGGGTCGAACATTGGCAAACAGGTATATATGGGCAAGACACAAGAGTAATCTGTAAGGCAGGCGAGGGTCGTTCAGCAGTGAACGTAATCCAAGGGACGAGGCAGACGACTAAAAGTGGCTCTGTACAGCTGCTAACACAATGAGAGTGCTAAACTCAATGCAGTACTCGGCCCAGAATAGTGGGAAGGGCCTCGTATTTATACTGATCATTATTGGCTGCAGCTGTGAGTGTGGTGAGTGAGGTGGAGCATGGGAAATGTAGTGCAGGGTGTAGTGCAACAGTCTGTGTAATAGCAAGGCAACCTCTGGTGGCGAGCAGACTGAGATTCAGGACTAGATTTGTGACATATACCCCCAAGGAGCAGCTTCCAGACGATCCAAACACAAAACAATCCAAAAGAGCGGTGGAGCAGGGGTGGGATAAGGCGAGGGATGGAGGGCCAGGTCCATGTGGAAGACCTGGGGATTGAGGCAGGACCGGCAGAGCAGGGAACCAGGGCGGAGCAGGCGAGGCTGATGGCCACCAAAAACAGGACAGACGGAGCAGGAGCCCTCCAGGGTGGAGCAGACAGAGCTGAAGCCCACCTGGGTAGAGCAGACGGAGCAGGAGCCCACCAGGATGGAGCAGATGGAGCAGGAGCCCTCCAGGGTGGAGCAGACCACCACAGCAGAGCAGGTAGCCACCAGGACAAAGTAGGTGGAGCAAAGACCCACGGCAGAAACTGGGACCTGGGGAAACAGAGACAGAAGGCTCTGGAATTTCGGCGGTAGCATATGCAGCCCAAACACACCAGAAAGCAATCCCCCATATGGGAAGTGACAAGGGGATTACTTCTGGGGCAGAAGGGTTGGTGAGCGCTGTTTCACAGATACCAGCAGCACGTGAAGACACCAGCGGAGGATCCCCAACACTGGATACCAGACTGGGATTACGAAGAACTGACCTTGACGATCTGGGTGCAGCAGATGTGACGTGGCATGACTCTGGACAATCAGACGTGACGTGGCGTGACTCTATATGATCAGACGTGACGTGTTGAGACTCTGGATGTCAGACGAGACATGACGAGGCTCTTGGAGACCAGCTGAGATGTGACTTGACTCTGGATGATGTTGGAAACTCAGAAGCGAAGACCAGGAGACTCTTGGGTATCTTCAGCAGAATTCTTTATTGAGAATGCGCTGCGTAGCTCTGCAGTCCTCAAAAGTCTGACAATATCTCAGCACAGCAAAGTATATAGGTTTGAAGGAGGCGGAGTACATAGAGGTGGAATCAATCTAAACAAAGCATGCAAATGTGGTACAGGAAATCAGCCCAGTAAAAGATTTTTTCCAGCCTTGATCTATTTAGCATACTAGTGTCATTCAAATGCAAAGGTGCTAAACAAAAGGCACAGTTGTACCTTGAGCTTAGACTTCACACTTAACTTGGGAAACCTGCCAGATGCTCAGGAAATGTATAAAGACAAAAGGTTACTGTCTCAGGGCTTGGGCTGTCTGCTAAATCACAATATACATAACCTTTTAGAAATTTGTAATCCAACAATTCCTCCTTTGAGAGTTCTAAAAAAAACTCTCATAAAATACAAATTTAGACACTTAAAAAGTTCTGTGTTGATTGTTTGTAGTGATAAAAAGCATGCTGACACAGAAACAAACATGCTTCTAGGGTCCGTGAAGTTCTTACGGGTAATAGTCTTTTCTGGTTGGAACTGTTGTTTCCTCATGATGGTCGTGAGTCATTTGTTGAATGAAACACTTGATACTGTGGACGCATAGATAGTATACCAGTAGGAAGAATAACAGCAGAATTGCTATTTCCTTGATCCACAGCCAGGGTTTACCTAACAGTTCTCCGAACCATGAAGAATTATCTTCAGTCATCTGGTGTAATTTTTCTGAAAGATCAAGAATGTCTCGTTGGATTTTGTTCAAGTTCTCTGTTGGATCCATTAACCCGGTGCAGCATTCAGGGCCAATAATGGTGCAGGCTCCCCCTTGTGTTGCAAGAATGTAATCCAAGGCCACTCTGTTCTGTAAGATCATTATCTTGTGCGAAGCAAGAGTGTCCGTGATGTTACCTAGGGCCAAAGCTGTGTCATTAGCTAGTTTCTGTACAGAATTTGATAAGCTTCTGACTTGATCCAGGGCCTGTATGACACCATAAGACGGGATTAAGGCTCCAAGAGTTCTTGACCACCATGTTTGTGCACAAGTGAGTCCAGGGATGCAGCCATCTTCTTTGTCTGTGGTAGGAGCTGAGCTTAGTAAATGTGGAGAGCTTGGGGAGGAGTGTGTATTTTCTCTGATAGCCGGTAAAACATAAACCAAGGTGCACCTGCCGTTGAATTGGCTAGGTAGGATGTTGTAGACAGAAGTTCCACATAACCAGAAGGTGCCAGTCGGTGGAGGAATCATGCACCACTGATTTACTGAGAAGAATTTTGGGAGAGATGCTGTCCTGTGGAGACAAACTTCTAAGTCCTTTTCCTCTCTTCCTGATGATGGAGTAATGTCCACATGGGAATTTGTTCTCATCTTGATCACAAAGCTGCAACGTTCATGAGGAATTTCACCCAGTGGAGTCGAGGCTGGAGCATCATTTTCCATGCACCAAGGAAAAGTAATTGGCAGGAGTAGATCTGTCATAATGGGAGTAGCTGAAGTTAGGTTGCAGGATGGTAATCCAGGAATGCAACACGGAGAAGCTGGAGGAGTTGTGATGTGGTGGCATGTACCTCTGTTGAATATTCCACTCGTTTGAACACCGAACAAGGTGCACGTGTCACAGTGGGAGATGGGGTGTGCCACCCATGGTATCCCTGCTTTTACTGAAGGTGGGTGTGGCATGCAAACGTTCTTTCCAGCAAACAAGGCATTTCTTGACATATTCATCAGTTCTAAGAATATGTTGTTTCTGGAGTCTATAGCTTGTGCGATGTTCATGATGATTACTAGAACGGCAATCTTGATCATGTTGATGGATGACTGAAGTTCTTTCATTTAATTCTCTGCGTTGTGTTTTTTTTTTTTTTATGTTCTGTCTTCCGTGACAGTTGGCTCGGCAGTGGGTCTAGTTGTCCTTTAAAGTTTGTAGCTTCATACACAGGTGAGGGGGTCGATGTGTATGGGTCTCGGGACAGCCATCAAGGGGTATCTGCACAGAGTAAGAAAGAAAACAAAAGACGACAGAGCAGTATTTGTTGTAAAAGGCTGCAAACAATAGAGTTGTAGCCTCTGTTCAATCTGAGTCTAGTCTTGTTGTTCCTTCTTTCCCTAGTTCTTAATTCCCGTGACACCTAAAGAACAGTGAGGTAAGGATGGACTAGTGGATGGGGAAGGCCTATGAGGAAGTCTTCACCTCAGGGTTGGCCCCCGAAGCCTGTTGCATTCGGTTCTTCCCTGGGCTCCTCACTGTCTGTGTGTCCTATCCTATCCCTGTAGGTGGGGGAACAACTTTACAGTGTGACACATGAGTCCAGGTTTTCCTTCCCTGACACAAAACTGCAGCTGCTGTAATCAACATCACTTGATGTGGTCCGTGCCACTTAGGCTCTAATGGTTTGTTTTTGAATGACTTTATCATAACCCACTGACCTGGGATGATTGTGTGTCCACCTTCTGGTGGATTCTGCCAACATGACTCAACTCTTTCTCTGGAACTCTGTACTGCCTTTGTAAGGTTTTCACAATAAGTGATCAGGGCATCTGAGGCAATGTGCACATCAGCATTTCTAAGATCAATCACACCTGGCATCTGCATTGGGCGTCCTGTAATAATCTCATGAGGGCTTAGACCTACTGATCTGTTAGGTGATGCTCTCAGACTACACAGTACCGCTGGCAGCGCTTCGACCCATACTACTCCTTCCTGATGCATTTTGCTTAGCCTGGTTTTGATTGATCTGTTTGCACGTTCGACTTGCGCCGATGCTTGTGGCCTATAAGGACAGTGAAGATTCCACTTAATTTTCAACATTTTAGACACTTCCTTGACTACCTGTCCTGTGAAGTGGGTTCCTTGATCTGAGTCAATGCTATCTGGTAATCCCCATCTGGGAATGAAATCAGTGACAAGACATTTAGCAGTATGTGCAGCTGTGGCACGCCCTGTTGGATAAGCTTCTATCCATCTTGAGAACTTGTCTATTACTATCAAAACGTCAGTTTTTCCCTTACAAGGAGGCAATGATATGTAATCAACTTGTAGGTGACGAAACGGTCCTGGTGGAGCTGGGGTATGTGTTGCTGCTGTAGTTGCTGCTGGCACATCATTATTTTTTTGACATGTAACGCATCTCTTGACTGTTTCAGTGGCTACATTTCTGAATTTTGGATTCCACCATTGATTTGAGAACCTGTGATTCATTGTTGCTGGACCACTGTGACCCAAATTGTGTATTTGTTGAGCCAAATATGGCAGCAGTGATTCGGGAGCAACATATTTTCCTCCTTTGGTCCAGCAACCAGATGAATCCACTGTGGCTCCTTTGTCTAACCATGTCCATGCTTCATATAAAGGAACGTCTTTGTACAGATCAACGATTGATTCAGGAGGCAGAATTGTCTTCTGTGCTGTACTACCTGAACACACCTGTACATTTGCATATGAACAAGCCTGTTTAGCAGCTACATCAGCAAGAGCATTACCTTTAGCTTCCGTAGTATTAGTTGTGAGATGTGCTTTCACTTTGATCACAGCTAATTTCTTTGGAAGTTTCATGGCAAACATTAGATCTTTCACTAATCCAGCATGCTTAATGGGTGATCCAGCAGAAGTTAAAAACTGTCTACTTTGCCAAATGATACCAAAATCATGAATTACCCCAAAAGCATACCTGGAATCAGTGTAGATATTTGCAGTTGATCCTGACGCTAGCGTGCATGCTCTAGTTAAGGCTACTAGTTCTGCAGCTTGAGCTGAAAAATGATCTGGAAGACGACCTGAAGCTACGACTTCAGTGGTAGAAGTTACTGCATAACCTGCTCGTCTGTTACCTTCAATAACTTGAGCTGAACCATCAACATACAACTCCAATTCGGCATTATCTATGGGAGTTTCTGTTATTTCACTTGTAGGTGTGTATGTAAGCGTAACACAATCATGAGCCATTTCTCCTTCATCCTCTAAGACAACTTCAGTCATTGCAGACATCATACATGAGGATGGGTTTGTGACTGGTGCACGCTGTAAAACAATGTTCGGGGCTGTGAGGGTTGTTAACCAATTTCCCCAACGAGAGGATGTGACAGAAGTGACTTTTGCTTGATTCATTAGTGCAGACACTGCATGAGGGCATCTTACATTTACAGTCTGTCCTAACACCATTCCTGATGAGGCCTGAAGAGCTAGATGAACTGCCTGTACTGCTCTGAGACATGGGCCCATACCTTGAGCGACTATGTCAAGTTTGCCAGAATAGTAATGAATTGGGCGTAAATTGCCCCCATGATCTTGCATTAGACATGCAGTCATAAAGCCTAAGTGTTCATGAACATAAAGCACAAAGGGCCTATCAGATTGGGCAATTCCTAATGCTGGCGCTTGACATAATGCTCTCTTCAAATCATTGAAAGCTTTGAGGTGAATTTCTTCCATACAAACTGTATCGGAATCTCTAACCTGACCTTTCAACAAGTCATAGAGTGGCTGAGCAATCGAGGCATAGTCTTCAATCCAAGGTCTACAGTAACCTGCTGTTCCTAAAAATGATCTTAGTGTTTTAATGTTAGTAGGCGGAGGTATTGCTTTGACTGAAGCGGCTCGATCCTGTGTAATGGATCTATTTCCTGTACCAATTGTTTGACCCAGAAATGTAACTTGATTTTTAGCAATTTGAGCTTTGTGAAAGCTACATTTATGTCCTTTTTTCTGCAAATAGTCCAACAATGCTGTCAATTCAGTTTGATGTACCTCATGATCTGTTGAGGCAAATAAAATATCATCGATATATTGAATCATAGTGGACTGTTTGACTGGACATTCTGGGTCACACAAATCACGTCTGAGAGCCTGATGGTATATGGTTGGGGAATTTTGAAATCCCTGGGGCAAACGTGTCCACTGATATTGTTCATAGTCAACTGTGAAAGCTAACCATGGCTGGCTGTCAGCGTGCAAGGGTACAGAAAAGAATCCATTAGACATATCAATTACTGAAAAAACCTTACAATCTAATGGTAAGCCATTACAAATTGTAGATGGATCGGCTACTAGGGGGGTGATTTTTTCAGTATGCTTATTGGCTACTCTGTAGTCTATTGTGAGTCTCCATGACCCATTGGCTTTCTTGATGGGCCATATGGGTGAATTACAGGGACTGTTGGTTTTAACGAGCACTCCTTGCTTCAGCAATTTTTCTACAATAGGTTTGACTCCCTGTATAGCTTCCTTACTGATCGGGTATTGTTTGGTAACAGGAGGGGCGGTTCCTGTTAATTTGGCTGGTTCTACACCAGTGAGAAACCCGCAATCATCTTTGTCTTTAGCCCAAATTGGATGATTCTGTAAGAAAGCATACTCAGGAGTGATTGCATTACTGGTAGAAACTTGTGCTGAAGCAATTTTTATGCTAGCAGATTCTGAGGACATGTCTAAAGTTAAATGTACTTGTCTCAGTAGATCCATGCCTAGAATTGCACCTGTATTTAATGGAGCACATAACAATTTTGTAGTCAGTGTTTTCGGGCCTAATTGTACCTCTATGGGTGGAGTTTCATACAAAACAGAATCTTCACCTACTACACCAGTTAAACAAAGTTTAGTTTTCTTGTACGGAATGTTTAAATCTTTAGCCAATTTTGTAGGAATTACTGTGATTTCTGCACCTGTATCAAGCAAAAAGTCAATCTCTTTCTCTTGTATGCTACCTTTCACAAAAATTCTTTTGTCATTGTGATGTATTACAGGGGAAAGGTAGCTACTCACAGCCCCAACAATTAGTTTTTTTCCTGCTCTTTTTGTGCTCTTAGAAGAGCCTGAGCGAGCTGTCCTAACGTTTCACTGGTCACTGGTGGAACTACTACAGGGTTGTAGGCGGGCTGAGAAGGAGCAGAATTATGCATAGCATTTCTTTTATTATCTTGCAACTTCTTCCTACACTCTTTCTCCCAATGTCCTAGTTTTCCACAATAATTGCATTTCCCTTCTTTTTTAGACCATCTCTTGTCTCGATTTGTTGTGCTAAACGTAGCTGCTGCTACTCTCACTTTTGCCTTAACATCAGAATCTCTTTCCCAAGTAGCTAACGTGTCTAAGTTACTTCTGAGAGTTTTGTTAGACCAAGTTAGATCTAGGAATGGCAAGGCTTTTCTGTACTCAGCTACAAGGCCATCTGACCAGATGCGGACTAAGGGTCCCTTGTCATCTAGCACACTTTCAGGATCATCAACTATTCCACTGTAAGTTACGGCTGACTGGCAAAACTTCTCAGTGTATTCACTTACAGTTTCCTCTTTCTTTTGTACACAGTTAGTGATTCTGGACCAGTCTATTTTGGGTCCCATAATATTCTTTAGAATTTTCAAAACACCTTCTCTCAAATCCGCTTTACTGGCATGTCGTAGTTCAGAAGTAACAGCAGACTCAAAACTGTTGAATTCAGATTCAGTTAGAATTTGTGACATCAGCTGTGTGACTTCTACTAATGACATGTCGTAGAGACGCATTTTGCTAATCAGTGCTCTTCTAAATTCACAAAAATTTGTGCGTGCTGAGGGTAAGTCCTGGGACAATCTCTCTATATCTTTAGGTTCCAGCATTTTTGCAATTGCTTGAACCTGGACAACAGCAGAGTTGGGAGGAACACTTTCAATTCCCTCAATTCCCTGAGATCTTCTCCTAGCACCACATACCTTCACCGAATCTACAGGCACATCAGTTAATGATTGGATGGCTACATCTTTTTCAAAGAAAGCTTGTAAGTCAGGATAAATGTTATCAGGCTGACTAACTTCCATATCAGTTTTTTCTAAAGCTTTGTTGCGGTTCAATTTCTTAGTCAAAGCGGATATTCTAGCCCGGAGCTCTTTGTTCTGTTCCTCTAGCTCTGAGTTACGCTGAGACTGTTGTGTAGCTAGCGCTAAACCAAATTCTCTGTGGCAGCAGATAATGCCTTTCACATTGTTCTTACGAATACATGCTCCAAGTACTTTTTTACACTCATCTACAGACCAAGTCTTGTCTGGATGGATCTCATATTTCTTAGTCAATTCTTGTCTAACTTTTTCAGTTACTATTAGGTTCATTTGCACTCCTAACAGTGATTTGAATTCACTATCTGACCACAAAGGAGTTGCGAGACCACCTTTTTCAGTTGTGGGGATCAGCCTAGCGTTCTTTCTAACCATTTTGTGAGTTTCTTTGTTACCACACAATCACAACACTAAAACTTCTCTGATCAACAGAGGGTACGCTTGTTAACACAGATCAACTATAGTTAACCTTTCCTGAATTAACAGAAGACAACACAAACTACTAGCACTTTACACTAGTCTTCTCTGCCTAAACAGAGGGTAACAGATATTAGCACTTTACGCTAAACTTCTCTCCCTGAAGAGAGGATCAACAATTCTTCTCTGCCGAAACAAAGGATAACAGATATTAGCACGTAATGCTAATCTTCTCTACCTGAAATAGAGGATAACTGATATTAGCACGTAATGCTAATCTTCTCTACCTGAAATAGAGGATAACTGATATTAGCACGTAATGCTAATCTTCTCTACCTGAAATAGAGGATAACTTGTCTGTTAAACAAACCCTGCAGCTGTTTGTTAACACTTCTCTGGCGGCGCAGAGGATAACCACATGTACTGGCTTCTAATGGTTCTTTTGGATAGAGTGATACTCACCAACCCTTGGTACAGAAAGATTCAGTCTGGAACGAAGTCAGATCTTTGTTGAGCTTGTTGAGCTTCAATCTGGATTCAGGTGAGGAGCTCTATCCGGGTCACGGCACCAAAACTGTTGGAAACTCAGAAGCGAAGACCAGGAGACTCTTGGGTATCTTCAGCAGAATTCTTTATTGAGAATGCGCTGCGTAGCTCTGCAGTCCTCAAAAGTCTGACAATATCTCAGCACAGCAAAGTATATAGGTTTGAAGGAGGCGGAGTACATAGAGGTGGAATCAATCTAAACAAAGCATGCAAATGTGGTACAGGAAATCAGCCCAGTAAAAGATTTTTTCCAGCCTTGATCTATTTAGCATACTAGTGTCATTCAAATGCAAAGGTGCTAAACAAAAGGCACAGTTGTACCTTGAGCTTAGACTTCACACTTAACTTGGGAAACCTGCCAGATGCTCAGGAAATGTATAAAGACAAAAGGTTACTGTCTCAGGGCTTGGGCTGTCTGCTAAATCACAATATACATAACCTTTTAGAAATTTGTAATCCAACAATGAACAGCTGAGACAGGGCTTGACTCTGTACAACCAGCTGAGACGTAACGAGATTCTGGGCGACCAACTGAGACGGGGCTTGACCCTGGATGATCAGATGAGATGTGACTTGGCTCATGAAGATCAGCTGTGACCTTACTTGACTCATGAAGATCAGCTGTGATTTGACTTGACTCAGGAACAACAGCTGAAACTTGACTTGACTCAGAGCTTGCTAATAATATTCTTGCAGTGTCCATACCTGGCCAGTGTCCAAGCTGCTGGATCCTTTTGCGGCTGAGTATTCTGCAATAGAGTGACTGACGTGTGAAGCAGACGGATCCATCTGCATAGCTATATTGACAAACAAAGACATGGTCAAATGTAGGCAGGGTCGAACATTGGCAAACAGGTATATTTGGGCAAGACATAAGAGTGTCTTGCCCAAATATACCGGCGAAACATACCAGTTTGACAAACTCACAGATTGTGTAGTTGAGTTAAAAAATTGGATGACAAGTAATTTCTTACTGCTAAATTCTGAAAAAACAGAGGTGTTAATTATTGGACCTAAAACCTCAGTGTGTAATAACCTAAAACACTGTCTGATACTTGATGGCTGTTCTGTCAATTCTTCGTCATCAGATAGGAGCGTAGATGTGCTATTTGATGGCAATCTTTCCTTTGAAAACCACATCTCTAGTATTTGCAAAACTGCATTTTTCCATCTCAAAAATATATCTAAATTACGACCTATGCTCTCAATGTCAAATGCTGAAACATTAATTCATGCGTTTATGAACTCAAGGTTAAATTATTGTAATGCTTTATTGGGTGGTTGTTCTGCTCGCTTAATAAACAAACTCCAGCTGGTCCAAAATGCAGCAGCTAGAGTTCTTACTAAAACCAGAAAGTATGATCATATTAGCCCGGTTCTGTCAACACTGCACTGGCTCCCTATTAAACATTGTATAGATTTTAAAATCTTGCTAATTACTTATAAAGCCCTGAATGGTTTAGCTCCTCAGTACCTGAGCGAGCTCTTATTGCATTATAGTCCCTCACGTCCGCTGCGTTCTCAAAATTCTGGCAAATTGATAATACCTAGAATAACAAAATCAACTGCGGGCGGCAGATCATTTTCTTATCTAGCGCCCAAACTCTGGAACAATCTACCTAACACTGTTTGGGATGCAGACACACTCTGTCAGTTTAAATCTAGATTAAAGACCCATCTCTTTAACCTTGCTTACACATAACACATCAACATATTCTTATGATTCAAATCTGTTAAAGGATGTTAGGCTGCACTAGGTCAACCGGAACCGGGAACACTTCCCATAACACCCGATGTACTCAGTGCATCGTCAGAAGAATGGCATCTTCGGTGGATCAGCACCTAGAGATGACTTCTACAGCCCTGAATGTCAGTGGAGACCACATCGACTAGATGAGCCCCAGAGACGGATCCCCAGTGAAGACCTCGTCACCTAGACGGCTGTCGGCACAGGACCACGGGACCTGGTGAGTCCTCTGTGTCTGGCCAGAGGAGAACTGCCCCCCCGACTGAGCCTGGTTTCTCACAAGGTTTTTTTCTCTATTTGTCACCGATGGAGTTTTGGTTCCTTGCCGCTGTCGCCTCTGGTTTGCCTAGTTGGGGACATTTTCTCTTCACACGATATTGTATTTTATTTTATTGTGTTTGATTAACTACCTTTACCTGAAAATTGAGTGTTTATTGTTGCCCTTGGCATTGTTGATGTACTATTTCCTATTTAATACTGTACAGCCGCCTTGTCACAATTCTGTATTGTTAAAGTCGGTATATAAATAAAGGTGACTTGACTTGACTTGACTTGGACTGGAAACAAAGTCCAAACTCAGACTGTGACAATTATATAAATATTTTATTTATTTGTAATTATTTTTTATAACTAATCAGAAGTAGCTAAAGCAAATTGTAATAATCATTAGAATGTACACAGTTAAATCCTTAACCATGTAAATCAGTGGCATTTGTCACATATTTCTCAAAAAAAAAAATTAAAAAAAAAAACACCTAAAAGTTAACATACTGTGCTGGACTGCATTTCCCTGAAGCATTGCAAGCCTAAAATGATTGTAGAAACCACAGGTACCAGTTGTTTCCATGATCTACTAAAGTTTACAATGCTTTTGAGAAATGTGCCCCTGATCTAAACAGTTGACAATATTATACAGACTGAAAGTGAGCATAGTTTATCAGCTTGGACTTGTATGAGTGTTGACTGAACACATGAACAACACTAACTACCTAAAACAACATCAACACTATAATTCTATTAACTGTAACAGTGTGAGGTCTTACACATTAAAGAAACACTGAATTTTGGTGTGTAGATCTCCATAGCAGAACTGTTTGTGTTTTCCTGTCATCTTCTTTTTAAACAGTTATAACCAACATTAAGAAATAAAGGCAGAGGAGGAAAGGTTCTTTTTTCCAGTTCCTTTTAAACATTCCTTGGGAGGGAGTTTGTTCTGAAGGTTGGGGAAGTGTTTGTCCTTATGCCTGACACAGTTAGTTCTCTTTTAAATGTCTGTGTTCTGGCACTTTGCCACAGGGAAATTGCAAGAATGCCACAAAAAAAAAAAAACCTTCCTTTCTTCCTTCAATAGAGCTTGTAGCATACTATTTGTTTTGATAGTCATTTCAAGTAATATTAATTAAAAAATATATATATATATATATATATCCCCTCAACTGCCACTTGAAAACATTTGAGCAGTACATGGGACCAAATCATTTAGTGCTTTCTGTGCTTTATTGCCATAAATAGGTCCTCCATCCTGAGAAAGAGTGGGCCCATCACTGGCCTTCTGTATGAGGAGCTTCCGCAAATCATACATTTTGAATACATTGCATTGCATTTATTTGTTTGTTTATTTTTCAAGAGATCTGGCTTGCAATATCAGGCAGACAATAAATATGGTTCCAGTACCTCCTTCACTGTAGTCTATTGAATATTTTTTCACCCATTTTAGAGAACAGAATATCAAATGGACTTAATATTTTTTGAGATATATTAAACATAATTTATTTTAGTTGTAATTTAAAGTAACTTTTATTTTAGTACACAGTAGTTAAAGATACAATATAAAGTGGGCCAAACAAAATTAACCTGACATTTTAAAGTCTGCATAAGCAAAATCATTGAGACTCATAAAGGAAACTTGTAATCAAATAAAAAGAAACAGTAAATAGGTTTCTTGACGTTCACATCTGGAACATGTCTACACATGAATCAACATAGTTTCGTACAACAAAATATTTACCTAACAGCTTGAAATGTACTGCCATGTGTATTTGATGGTTCATAACTTTTACTCAGCAACATAGTGTCACACATTTCTACTTTGAGAATATTTACTGAATATGGAAGTTCTTTATATTCACACAGACAACTGAAACTCTAACACATGGAAAGTTTAATTTGTCACAGACTTCCAAATGCTCACAGTATGATTAAAGATTACAGTTCATATAATGTCAGAGTGTAACATTTCCATGTCTCAACACAATGTGCATTTATTCCATTCTTTAAATGCTATGACAAAGTTAACAAAGTGTAACAGTCCAAATCATGAGATTTAAATTGTAATCTTTTGTATAAAATTACAGCATCTGCAGAAGTGATAGAAAGTAACAGGCGTCTCATTACAACTTTGTAATGAAAGCCTAGTATTGACCCCTGACCTTTGAACATGGATATTTGTTTGGAACCAACTGGAAAAAAATTGGAGCAAATTGTCTAAGTTACACTAGTTGGATTTATCAGTCTTTGTTTCAGAAAATAAATAAATAAATCTCTTTTTTTTGTGCGAAATTTCAAAGATGTACAGACTTTTTCTTCACTTCAAAAATTCTCTTTATCTACCAGCCTCAGTTACTCAGTATGACATACCTGCTATTTAAAAAAAGGGGTTGCATTCCATCACAATACATGTTGCATGCCCATATAGTTCTGACTGGGTAACATATAAGAAGTACCAGGTCCATTCAATCCTATTTCAGTCGAGGAAACAATTGGAAAAGTGTTTTCTCTCTCTCTCTCTCTCTCTCGAGGCATTAGCTGTTGGTGGCACTTGAGCAAAGGTCTTCAAAGCTGCTCTTGGAGGCCTTCTGTCCTGTTTAGTTCCAACCTGCCCCAACACACCAGCCTATAATTTTCAAGTGATCCTGAACACCTTAATTAGCTGATTCAGGTGTTTTTGATTAGGGTCGGAGTTAAACTCTGCATAAGCAATGGTTGTACTGTAAACTGCTCTAATAGATTTATTTATTTAGTTTTTACCATTTTGGGAGGAATTAAATTTACACGGGGCTTCAACAACAAAGATCCATTCACATTTGGTAAATGGAATCTGTCTACCACCACCACCTGAAGTGGTTTCAATAATCAGATTGCAATTCATCCCAAATGTATTTTGGAGGGCATTTATAATATTTATTAAGTCTTTTCCTGATCAGATAGATTCGAAGACACTTAAGGAAACAATTGGTGTCAACACAACTTTACATGGAATAAGTTTACATGGAATATGTGAACAATGCTATGGAAGGCAGTTTCTGCCAATTTTAAATAAATCAATTTGATTATGCAAAATGAAAATGAAAACCAGATTAACGATTTTATTTTAAAAAGCTATATGTTGCTAATATATGTGGCATAATTGAAAATTAAATGAAATGATTTAATTTTCATTTTCACTGACAATGCATTTTCCCTGACAAATTGACACATAAAATACAGTTTGTGATCTGACATTTTATTTTATTTTATGCTATTCTATTCTATTCTATTCTATTCTATGCTGCTGTAATACATGCCATCTTTTTCCATTTAGTTATGAACAGCGGCAATATGCGACGTTTAGATGGTACATTTTTATTATTTTTATTTTCATGTTTATTTTCATGTTTGTTACCTGCGTTTTTTTTTTCTTTGTTAAATTGTGCAGCTCTAATTCAATGCTTATACAAGTTTTTATAATAATAATAATAATAATAATAATAATAATAATAATAACAATAATAATAATAATAGAAGAGTTCAGAAGCAAAACCAGATAAAAGCCATCTCGGTCAAAAATGAGATAATGATACTGAGTGAATGCTCTACGTCCATCAAATACTTTTACTTCAAACTCGCCAAATTCCAGCCTCAGCCCAATCAGAAGTACCAGTATTTAAGTAGAAACCTATACAAAGTAGCCAGAAAGAAATGCGCATTTTAAAGACATAGGTCAGATGGATTTTGAGGCTTGTGCATCTGAACTCTTCAATATACATACCTTCTGCTGTCGGTTTCCATGTGCATACAAATATTTCACTGGATTATTACAATTAATGGCAAAAAAAAAAATGTTTGAACATGTAAACTATAAACGTATGCTATATTTGTTGTATTTCTTTTTTATAGGTAATAAGGAAGCTCATTATAAGTTTACGCGCTGCGTTCCCACACGCATCACAGGCGGAGTTTGTAGCGTGAAGATGAAAAACTCGTTGTGCAGTTTATTACAGCGGTGCGGGAGACACTTCAGACTCTGAACACAGCAGCACAAAACTGGACATCTACTCTCAGCAAGAGTGTGAACTGCTCTGAAGCAAAGAGCCGGTTATATTTTGCGGATTAGTATATGTACGTGAGATGGAGAGTCTGTAATATTTCCTGAGGGCGCCGAGAATGAAGAGTCTTGTCTCCTGGAATACACTCGGGAAATTACTTGTGTGATTTTTGCGACATGTAGACATGCGGATTTACCTTTTGCTGCCTAAACTTAATTGTTTATGGAATTTGGGGAGAAATGTAGAAATATCCAGACAACCAGTACGAATCAACTGCAGCAGTATTGGGAGTGTTGTCTATCAAAATCTTTAAGAAACACTCACTGGGATTGCGTTTTTCTTTACATAAACCAATCTTTCAATCAGTCTTATGTTAATAACCATACAGAGAACATAGCGGAGGTCTTCCTGAGACGGATAAAACGGGAAGCTAAAGACGATAATAAATCTATTCCATCGACTTGGACTGACATCAAGTGGAAGAACATCCTGTAAGTTTTATCTATCTATCTATCTATCTATCTATCTATCTTATACGACCATTAAGCGACTATCTATATAAGTAGTTGTTTATGACGCCATCTACCGACGCCGGATGTTTCAGTTTGACCTGTTCTTTATCAATTAATGTTTTAAATCTTTATTTGCTCAAAGAAATTTTAATTCTAGATTCAGTATCTACGCATATTACATTTACCTTTATATATATATATATATATATATATATATTTTTTTTTCATTTTATCACAATTAATGTTAAAAATGCTTATGGAGTGGAGTATGGAAATATATTTTCCATACTCCACTCCATAAGCAAAAATCAATCTAATACCCAAAAAATAAAATATTAAATAAATTAATAAAAATAAATAAAAAGGGCATATACCACTGTTATGACCCTTTAGAGATGATCTTTGAGATGTTTTTACACTTTGAATGGCATCCATGACAAATCCAGCTAACTGATTTGACATGGTTCAGAAAGGCACACACCTGTCTAAATGAACTTGTTCTGGATCTGGGCAATCTCTAATTTAATGCCTTTCTTTTAATGATCCATTTGGTGTGTAATCATGTTCATCAATTGTAGTGTAATTTAGCTTTCACAGTTTTGTTCTCAGTGTGCAGGAGGCATGTAAATATCATGCTTGCTTAATGTGACGTGAGAAATGGAGTAATATGTATCAGTTAAAGGCACTTTGGGGTTAAAAATTTGGTTTATGGAACTGTCCTAATGAGTTTGGAAAAGAGGTAGATATACTCAGTTCTCAGATGTTATCTATAAATCTACCCATGAAATCAGAAGTTTTTGTTTTGGGAATTATTCCTGAGAATATTGTATACCGTGGAAGCACTTGCAAACTTACTGACACGTACACTTCAAGCAAAACGTCTTATAGCTTTGTACTGCAAGAACGTGAAAAGGACATCTTTTGTACAGTGGATCAATAACATGACCTCACTGGATGAGAAAAAGAAAATGTGGCTCACAACTGGAACTAAGGATTACTGTTTTACGAGAATACGGGAAAGAAACAGAAGGCATTTACCTTATTAAAAGCCAGTGGACCATCACAATGTTTTTAAAACTGATATTTCAAGGTAAAAATCTTACACAGAGTTGCTTTGATACAGTGTACAAGAGGTAGAGCTGTAGCTAAAAAGTTGCCGAAATTCTTAAAATGTCTTAAGCTTCTCAAAAAGTGTAATTATTCCTTGGTTCTGCTTAAAAAGGATTAGGGATTTGGATTCTTAGATTCAAGCAATCACTCTTTATTTTTATAGGCACACTATTTTAATTGCAGTGACTGTTGGATTCATTTAACGCGCAGTGAGTTTACTTTAACAACAAAAGTGGGTCGGCTTAAGCAGGACAGAAATGTGTTGCATGTTAGAGCTTGCATTTTATTGTGGTAGAACCTAATTATACACTTTTTAATACTTGGTGACAGCTTTTCTGTTTTATATTTTTAATTTACTAAAAGCTCATAAAAGTCATTTATTTAGGAAGTGGTTCACAGCTGGTTGCTTCTAATGTTTTTGCATGAAACCTTTTGTACACATAGTTTAACTTAGTTAGGATACATATTATGATGGGTCGCAGTCACAGTACCTCAATGTTAGAGTTTAGTTACCCTCTTGGCAGAAAGGTTTTACATGACTTCACTAGAAAATGTCACTGGGTTTGATGCCATGGGCACTTCCAGTGCTGGTGTCTGAAGCACATGAAGCGAAATCTTAATGAAGTGAAATCATGTTGAAGTATGCAGGGTCTCATTCCCTTCTCAGGGAACTGTGATTGCATATGTAACCCAGAGACATTACCTTTCGAGGGAACTTCAATGCTGTGTCATGGTGTTGATCCTATGGGAACATCAATAAACATAGGGGTTGAATCTGTATCCAAACTGTAAACCATATGAAGCCTGTTGAAGTACAAACATCTTGCAAAGGCATACAGAAGGGGTATGTGAACAAAATACCGAAATTTACCGGTAATTTAATTATATCGCTCTCTTAAATAACATTCGACTGAGCAAGATTTTCTCACCAGGAAAAATATGTAAGCGCATGCACCCTCTATCATATAAACAAAAAATGTTAAAAGGTCAAATTAATGACATCCTATCAAATTACCTCATATTTTGCAGTCAAAATATGCATCCACTCAAGTGTTGACTTGACCTCTATTTGCTCATTGGCATCAATCGGAGTGTAAAGCCATATGGGTTTGAAGTGTAAATGGTGAGAGATGATTAGGCAGGCGTGATGCTTAGGACTTTTACAGGACGTTCGCTCCAGCAATAGTAGAATAAATTTACACCACTCCAGAGGGAAGAAGGCCTGAAGTACAAACCTCTGAGTGGTCAAAGATGGCACCTTTGGAATGTATTTTGGTTTAGGGACCGAATTACTTTGACCAGTTGAGGTGCGAAGACTGTGCGGGTTGAGGTTACGGAATGAGCTGCCATTTCAGGGAAATGTTTCTTGTGGAGGGGGCTCTAGCATTCAGAATGGTCTCATCAACCTCGGTTGAGTCTATAAGTCGGTCCCCCTCAGAGAACAGTCTCCACTCCTCAAACCTCAACCCCTGCGTCAACAGGATGTCTGCTCCCAGGTTTAAACACCCTGGAATATAAACTGTCCTCAGTGAGGGCAGTTTGCCTTCCACCCAAAGCAAGGTCTGCTGCTCCAGTCTGAATAGTTGGAACGAATGCAAGTACAGCCTTCATCTTCAGGCAATTTATGTGTCAGAGATGATGGCCTTCCCAGAGACCATGTTTTTGAATGGCCATCTAAGACTACTCCCCAGCCCATAAGGTAGACATCCGTCATGACTTGTAACAGCAACATGCCCCAAGTGTGGGACCCTGGGTCAAAAATCAGTGTCTTTTCTAGCTTTACTGGCTTGCCCAAAGGATGAAAGCCCCTGCTTTTATGCCACCATTGAAACAGTCTCTATATCTATGAAATCACATGTTAGTAACCTATAAGTAAACATTTGAACCACTTTAACCCTTTAACTGTCACACCCATCTTTGAACACAGACATAAAATGCACTGTCCAGAGTTAAATTTTTATAATTCATGAATGAAAACATTTGTAAGATGATTTTTATGTACATTTTCCATGGTAATGCAATGTCTGATTTTAAAATGCCTTTTAAAGGATGAATTTTGAGATTTTAAGTTTTCAGCTGATGCATAATTTCTTATGATATCTAAAGCGTGATAGCGAAAAAGGCAATGAAGAAAATCTTTTGTGACAAAGGTCAGAACTCATGTTATGATGCAGATTTTTTTAGTGGCTAAATACTCCACGTTTTCAATTGTGCATTTCATATCTGTGAATTAATTTAGTTCATTAAACTACGGGTATGTTTGGGGGTTCATGTTTATAGATATCTCATCTAAATGTGAGATATAAAGACAGGTTTTCTAGATTATGCATTTAGATTGTAGGCCTTTCAGGCTAGGTCTCTGTGTAAAGGAGTTTCATGTACAAAGTCTGTTTTTTCACTTTCACAATGGGATCAAAATGACATGCAGTTATAAACTGTAACTCTTTCTTTTCTTCATTTTGCACAGATAAACAAATTCTTCAGATGTCTCCACTGGCACACAGAGTAACAGCTGAGCTTAGTGAGAAATAACTTATGTTGTTTTTTCAGATCAGAATGTTGTTCAAGCTGAAGTTGATGCGCTCGGGGTGGGGTGGAGTCACAGACTCACGACACGGAGTGGTCGCCATTACCTTCTGTACCTTCTTTATGCAAGTGTTTGTGGAAGCTAGCTCATGGTGGTATGTAGCGTTTTTAACATGCATTTTAAAATACTTAGTCATACTGTATGTTTGTGTGCCATTCATTCAAGAAACAATGTTTATCTCTAAGTGACTCTGTATTTGTCTTATACATTGTGTAACAAGTCTGTGAGGATCCATTGCTTCTTCATACCGCTGACTTTCTTGTTCTTACACTTTTAATACTTTTAACCATCCTAAACTTGTTGGAAAAGGCTCATTTGGTCCATTTAGGAAGTATGCAAACTTTTGGAATTTCAGTGCAGTAAAAATCTACACTTCTACAAGCTGAATTATAAAGAAATATGAGAATTCACATATTTGGATGGTAGATGGTTAGATTATGGCTACTATTATAATATGTTTATAAGTTAAAGGGTTAGTTCACCCAAAAAATCAATCATACAATACAATGCTGCAAATATATAAATATATATGAAATGTTCATTTGTGTTCTAAAAATGAACAAAAGTCTTATGGGTTTGGAGTGACATGGAGATGAGTAAACAAATTAGTGTTGGAAATGAGCTTCAGCTACAAGCACTATAATACATAATACATGCATGGGATGACTGTTATTTCAGTTATTTCAGTTTCACCTATGTTTATTGTATTGGTCCCTAACAAATAAAACATTAAATTGCAGATTTTTTTTAAATTTGTTGTCTGTCAGTTTTATAGGGTCTTTAGCTACAACTATATTATATAATGATGAATAATGAAATACAGCCTTAGTGTATAAATCCTTCTTTTTCTTTCTAAAGTCACACAATGGTGACAGCAGATATGATTAGCCTACGTCTCAGTTTTGTGCAGTCCTCAAATTGGTCTAAATAAATAAATAAATGGTGAAGACTAATCAAAAACTCACCCACCTGGACCTTTGTACTTCTGACTGAATTGCTTTGCAACTTTCATGATGGCATTTTTGATTATTAAATACTATTTTTTAATAAGATTTTATATGAGTAGTATTTAATAATAGTATTTGGTAAGTGTTACTAGTCTTAAAGTGACATTTTCGAATTAGTAACAGAGGCCCAGCTGTTAAACTGTCAACTTGAGATTTGAATCTGTGATGGAAGGAAGTAGTTCTGCACACAATTTAGTTTAATTAGGGTGCTCCGCGGTTGTTTCTTATTTATATACACACATGTGGCATCAAACTGTTGTATAAATGTAATATCACACTCATAGCTGTGTGATATCACTCTGTGTCAGCATGGTTGGGATTGCCTATGCTGATATAGAACACTGTCAATGGCTACAAGTGTGATATTGCTCATATATGCAAAAAACATGTTCATTGCTAAATATGTGTGCTTATGCATGGGGGCTCTTTCAGGTCTCTAGCGATGAATCCCCTCCTGATACCAGAAGCATATATCATAGGAGGACAGCCACTGTGTAGTCAACTAACAGGACTGTCCAAAGGTCAGAAGAAGCTTTGCCAGCTATACCAAGATCACATGCAGTTCATTGGAGAGGGTGCCAAGACAGGCATCCAGGAGTGCCAATACCAGTTTCGCAACCGCCGCTGGAACTGCAGTACAGTGGATAACACCTCAGTGTTTGGCAGAGTCATGCAAATAGGTACATCTTTAACAGCTGTTTTCCATTTAACAGCAAATTGATGATAATCACAGCTGTTTTGCTCCTAAAAGGACAAAACACCATAGAAGCACCTTGTGGCATCAAGTGAGACATTGTCAAAAGCGTTAATGTTTAACAAAACCAAACCAAAAGATCTCCAACTTTTTATTAATTTCCAACAACACAGTTACTTTCAAAAGTCTATACATGCTTGGCAGACACCTGAAAGGAATGCTACATAATCTACGAAGTGAAGATCATTTCAGATTTGTTCATAGAATAAAAATGTATTAGGGTAAACAGAATACATGATAATGATTTACTGATAAAATGCTGCTCATAAAAGCAAATAAACAAAGCTAAATGTGATTTTTATTTTTTTTGTGGTTGTTGTTTGCTTTTCCAGGGAGCAGAGAGACAGCATTCACATACGCTATCAGCGCTGCTGGTGTGGTCAATGCAGTGAGCCGTGCCTGCAGAGAGGGGGAGCTGTCGAGCTGTGGCTGCAGCAGGGCAGCGAGACCTAAAGATCTTCCACGAGACTGGCTGTGGGGCGGCTGTGGTGACAACCTGAATTATGGATACCGCTTCAGCAAGGAGTTTGTGGATGCACGTGAACGGGAAAAAACTTTCACCAAAGGCTCTATGGAAAGTGCAAGACTGCTGATGAACCTTCATAACAATGAAGCGGGACGGAGGGTAAGACAGAAATAACTGTGAGGTTTAGTCATTTTCACCTAAACATGCCAAAACATGGTCAAACTATGGTCCAGTATTCCCTCAATTTATTTTTTTTTTAAATTTTGTTCAGCTTATTTGTTTAATTTAGACTCGTCAGCTACCTGAGGAGAAATACTCTATGCCTTTTACTTCAGTCAAGTGGCTTGAATTTTCACCTAGTGTGAATTTACACTGTATGCTGCAAATATTTAGGTATTTAGGCTAACTGTTCCTTGATGATGGTAATGTAATGTTATCTCATGGCCATGCATTACGAACAATGTCCTTTCATCACAGCTTCAGCTGCATACTGAAAATCAATAGACACGTGATGGATTATGGCTAATTCTCTGACCATTTATGCAAAATAGTTCTTTTTCCAGCACTGTTTTGAGCACATATTATTTTTTGTTTGTTTGTTTTTGTTTTTGTTTAATACAGAAATGATTCTTAAATCCCAGATATTTGCATTTTGCAGTGTTTTATGACATAAAACACTTTAAAACAAACTTTATGACATTAAAAAAAAAACTTTTTTTATACCTGTTAAAAAAATGTGGTTGCTAACAAATTGCTAAATTGTTAGTCCAGAATATATAAACAGCTGTTTCACTGAAAACTATTAATTCAAACTCTCCTAAGCATCAACACATACACTGTCAGAAAAAAATTTTGCAAAAATGTTACCTTTAGGGGTGCAACAGTTTGTCACTTGGGCAGTATCCTCAAAGGGATACCTTTGTACCTTATTTAGCCATAAATGGTAAATAATTTAAAGTAGTAATAGGCCTTAAGGTAGTAATATGCACCCTTTAGATACAAAGGTGTCCCTTTGAGGGTACTGCGCCAGTGACAAGTTGTTGTACCCCTAAAGGTACAATGTTTGCAATTTTCTTTTCTAAGAGTGTATCATTCTGTTTCGCTAATAACCTCTTTCTCTATAACAGATAGCATCAGATCTCGCCCATGTGTCCTGTAAGTGTCATGGCGTGTCTGGCTCTTGCAGCCTTAAAACATGCTGGTTGCAACTTGCTGATTTCCGTAAGGTGGGTGATGCTCTGAAGGAGAAATACGACAGCGCCGCTGCCATGAGGCTGAACAGCCGCGGGAAGCTCGTTCAAGTTCACTCCAAATTTAACTCTCCTACCAGCAGTGACCTGGTGTACATCGACCCCAGTCCAGATTACTGCGTAGAGAACAAAACTACTGGCTCTTTAGGAACTCAAGGTCGCCTCTGTAACAAGACGTCTGAAGGCATGGATGGCTGCGCTCTCATGTGTTGCGGTCGAGGTTACGATCAGTACAAGGCACAGCTGGTTGAACGTTGCCACTGCAAGTTTCACTGGTGCTGTTACGTCAAATGCAAGCGCTGTTCGCGTGTAGTTGACCAGTTTGTGTGCAAGTAGTAGCATGAGGCATGTAATGAGAGCGTATGAAAGAAGATGAGAAGGAAAAACTAAATAAATTATTTTTATAGAGCCGATTGATTTTTTGCTATCAATTTCTAAGTACTAGGTACAAGACAAACTAAACTGCAAATATCATTATATATTTATTTTTTGATAAATATGATTTTGGAGTCGTCTTATATGCAATATAAATGAAAGTCTTTCAGTCAGTCTGAGCACTATGCATTCATTTGGGGATTTCACATATGAAAACACACTGTAAAAAAAGGTTTCCCTGTAAACTATTTCAACTTCCTTAAAACCAGTTTGTATTTGAGAATAAGACTTGTTCCTAAATTGTCAATGAAGCAAGAAAAAGCAAATTTGTTTGTAATACGTTTGTATTATTATTCAATTTATGTTTAAAACAAGATCAGTCAATCTGGGTTAAGAAAGATAAATTTGATTTATGATATTGTTTTATCTTGCACAATTTTACTTTGTAAGTAAAAGTATCTTAAACTAGATACTAAAGAAATACAGTTGAATCAGGTTGATGAGTTGAATCAGTTTAGATGAGGGCGACATACACAATGTGCAGGGGTAGGGCATCTCCAGGACAGACTTGAGTTAACTGGATACCAAAATATACATATTTACTGTACAGTATGACATCATCTCACACTTTGTGGATTTGCATTTAAAATCTAACAAACTGTATGCATTGTGGTTCATCTGCTTCTTTTGCAACCATGTACCATACCTTCAGAATTTTGTGCAGTCCCTGTAAATAAAGTCATTAAAGAGAATTTATGTTTTCATCAATTCACCCCCCCCAACTCTACCTACATGTTTACTCATGGTAACACATTACAATAAAGGTACATGCATAATCATATAATTAATCAGAATTAAACATGAATCAATATTTATTTAAACATAAACCCATAAAAGTTTAACTAGGACTGAATTTACATGGATTCATGCATTAATAATGGCAGCCTAAACTGCATGTTTTATAGTTAATGCATTAATTAACATTCAGGGGTAAACTAAATCAGTCTATAACAGAAAGAATAATACGTTTTTTCACTTTTAAATAAACAATTCAATATTGTTCAACTACTGACATCTACAGGCTCATCAAAAGCATTATTGGATGACACCGGATTCAATTTTCAAAACTACAAATAATATGTATATTTGATTTTTGTACCAGTGGTGTAAAGGGATAAGGATGGCACTCAGTGCATGTTAATTTATATTTTAGTTCATGATTTGTAAGTGGATCATTCTGTCATGACTGCTTTAAGGGGCACATAATTACTAACTCATTAACTACCCTTACACAACTCAAGCATGAAGCCACGCTTTGTTAATGCATTATTTTGTCATGATTTTACCTGTGTCACGAGTCCTGTTCGGAAATGTCCGCCACCACAGATCGCCTGTGCATCATATTGTCATTTCACACTACACAGACTGCTGCACTACACCCTGGATTACATTTCCCATGCTCCACCTCTGTAATTACGCACACAGCTGTAACCAATCAAGTGCACTATATAAGTCTTAGACTTCCTTTTCCTATTTGCTGAGTATTGTCTAGCGTTTAGCACTCTCTTATGCTGCGTCCCAATGTGCCTACTTATACTACGCCCTTAAAGTATGTACTCTAAAGTACACACTTTTGAGTGTGTAGTAGAAAAGTAGGTTTGGGACATACTATTACGTCACACAACTGCGTCTTTACCCTGTCACAGTAAACTGGCCTGTCAATCATTTAGTTCACATTGCTGTTGCAGATGAAATATAACAGAGATAACATTAAATAAATATTTCTTACCAGGTTAAATGTTGATTATTGGTAACTCAAAAGCCTTTTTCTAAACATCTCTACCTAACCCCCGGTTGCACACATCCGCCATGTTTGTAGTTTTTTTACACGTTTTATTCGTGTTTGTAGTCCTGGACCGAAACCATTGCCAAAGCGCAATGGATTGTGGGCAATATTAGCCATTTGAGTGTGCATGGATCCAAACTTCAAAAATCGACCTGAAATAGTAGACCATCCGGGGACTTTTGGCATACTTTTTTCAGCATACTATGCTTTGGGACATACTTGTATTCTCACATACTATTTAGGATGGATAGTATGAACACTGGGACGCAGGGTTAGTGCTAGCTACTCTATGGAGAAAATTTCCTAGTTTTCCTGAGTCTAGTTAGTCTTGTTCTTAGTCTGTTTATCAGTGCCTTGATCCTAGCCTGGTTATCTCATCTTGTCTGCCTGCAGCCTGCCCTGGAGCCCTGGATTTATCACCTGTCGTTGATTTAACCCTTTGTCCTGCCGTTTCGGACTCTGTTCACCCCTCAATTGAACTTTAGACTGTCTGTTTGGATTACCCGTTTGCCTCACAACCCTTTTCCCCAAAAGGACAGAATAGACCTCTGGTTACCACAATAACCAGATAAACATTACAAACCCAAAAGAACATAGACAGAGACTCTCTCTTACTTAACGGCCCACAGAAAAGGACTTCCTTTTATTAATTCACAGACAAACCTTTCTATGAATAAATGTGCACATCCCCAGGACAATGTGTGTGTGTGTGTCATTACTGTTTTGTATATTGTCTTTTGAATTGCATACTGTTTTGAATACTGTTTTATGCATGCCTTAGAATTATTACATAATGTAACCCTTTTGGTATCAGTTTGATATCCAAAAAATCCTTAGTCCACCATCCACCATACCACCTCCTCATAACATGCATTGTATAAAGGGACATAAAACTGCTTGCCCACTTTGATCATGCAAATAAGCCAGCTTCCAAACAAAGAGTTGTAAACTTTCCCTCTGAAAGTTTGTTACTATTGGCTCATTGAAACCCTGGAGGTGTGACCTCCATAGAAGTTAAAAAACCTCACCACTCCATGACCTCGACTCTCTCTTCCTGGTGTAGTTTAGTTAGTTTTGCTTTGTTTATTTGTTTGGGGCAATATACATGAATAAACATGGCTGTAAATGTGCTAGGATTAGCAAAAAGTCTATTTTTCATCTGTAGCTCCTTGACAGAATGTTAAAAAGTCACTCTAAAAAAAAAACAGTATCTTACAAACATACACACAAACATACAAACAAAAACGAATAAAAATACAAAAAAATACAAATACAATAATTGGAAGTTATCTATACAAAATAAAATATAAGGAAAGAGAGAGAGATGGCAACAGGAGAAATCAAATAACCAAGAGCAATTACTACAAAGAAGACTAAAATCAAGAATATAGTACTAATATTGACAGTGCTGAGCTGTCAGTAACTATTTTTTTTTTTTTAGATGAAACTGAAAATAACCATTAGTATCCAGTCTTCTAATTGTTGATGGGATGAAGTTCCATTCCCTTGCAGCTTTGACTGAGAATACAGACTGACTAAATTTACAATTTTTGAGAGGACTAACAGTCCCCTCTTTCGACCGATGAGCAGTCTTAAACATTAAACAAATATCTACATATCTGACCAGGTTATCCCAGTTTAGCAAATTATATCTTCTTTATTATTACAAAGAAGATGTAATTATACAGTCATGGACAAAAATACTGGCACTTTTGCAATTCTGTCAGAAAACCCTTCTTTTGGAAAACTGTTGCAGTTGCAAATGTTTTGGTACTCACATGTTTATATTATTTTATTTTATTTTTATTTATTTATTTAGCATTGAAACAACACACACACACACACAGAAAAAAAAAAAGAAAAAAACAGAGAAGAAAAGTTAAATCTGATACAATTCCATACAGAACCCAAAAAGTGCACAAAATTATTGGCACCCTTAACTTAATATTTGGTAGCACCCCCTTTGGAAAAAATAACCTGAAATCAATCGCTTCCTGTAACCATGAATGAGTTTCTTACACCTCTCTACTGGAATTTTGGACCACTCTTCTTTTGCAAACTGCTCCAGGTCATTCAGATTTGAAGGATGTCTTCTCCCAACTGCTGTTTTGAGATCTCTCCACAGGTGCTCTATGGGATTCAGATCTGGACTCATTGCTGGCCATTTCAGAACTCTCCAGCCCTTTGTTTGTAACCAGTGCTTTTTGAAGTGTGTTTTGGGTCAGCATCCTGCTGGAAGAGCCATGACCTCTGGTGGAGACGCAGCTTTCTGACACTGACTACGTTGCGCCTCACAATTCTTTGGTAATCATCAGATTTCATGATACCGTTCACACAGTCAAGGCATTCAGTGCCAGAAGCAGCAAAGCAACTCCAAAACAGCTTTGAACCTCCACCATGTTTGACTGTGTTCTTTTCTTTGGCCTCATTTCTTTTTCTGTAAACAGTGCCATGATGTCCTTTACCAAAAAGCTCTACTTTTGTGCAACCTCACACCACAGAACACAATGTCCAAATGAGGAGCGAGGGTGGGAGCTCTGGAAAAAAGCAGTAATAAAGAGAGTCCAAAAGAGTTAATAGGGATTAGAAGGTGGGAGAAGCCAGGAGCAGGAGGAGCCAGATGGAGGTCCAGAGACCAGCCAGGATAAGGCCCCAGGGCGAAGTCAAGGGAGGGAGAAGCCATAGTGGAAAGATGGCAGGCGACACGAGCCACTGGAGGTAGAGACGCAGATGGAGCCGAGCAGATGGACAGCCAGGCCGACACTGAGGATCAGGAGGGCCAAGGTGGAGCTGAAGGCTTAGGCGACTGAGGCAGAGGCAGGGACGAAGGCCAGAGGGACGAAGTGACAAGGCGAAGCCTGAGGAATGGAGTTCTGAGGTGGTGGATGGTTGATGACTGACCAAGGTGGAACCCGGAGGGACGAGATAGCCCAGTGGAGCTAATGGGATGACGGGCCACAGTGGAGACAAGGAGATAGGAGCCAAGGCGGAGCCGATGGGTCGAAGGACTGAGGTGCAGTCCAGGACTCGGAGTCTAGAGGTGGAGTCTAGAGGGTTCCCTCCAAGCCCTCGATTCCGACCAGTACTCCCTCGGGGACGGACGATATCACCGGCTCACGCACCTGGTCAGACGACTCTTGAGGCTCAGGCTCCGGGGTAATGATGGGCTCAGTCATGGCAGGCTTGTGCTCTCTGTCTACAGTAGAGTCAGGCACTTGCTCAGTGTAGTAGGACGATAGCTGGCTGGTATCAGGTTCGGGAATGGGGCTGGAGATGTCCTCCATAGTGGGGCAGATGGAGAAATACGGTTCATTTTTCTCCAGCACCCACTCCACGAAAGCGGTGAAATTCTCCCAGGGACCATTCCCTGGGAGGCATGCCTTGGACCGCTCGCTCAGGCTGGCAAGGTAAAAAAAAAAAAACAGGTCCAGTTAGTGAGTTTGGCAAAATGTCTCTGGTGTGATCTTCCAGGGAATGGTCATGGGGCGGCAGGTCCATGGGGGAAAAAAATACAAGAAAGAAAGGAAAACACTTCTAAAACAGTACCGGTTGAGAGACAAACACGACAAGATAAAGGTAAACAGGCTTTAATATTCCACAAGGTAAATCCGAAAGTACATCCAACGCAACATATACATAGACCAGAACCAAGAAACAATGAGGGAGAACTGAGCACTTAAGTATGATTTCAAACAAATGACCTAATGGGATCATTAATAAGAAACAGTTGAAGAGAATGAACTAATTAGAACACAGGAAAACTAGATCACAGGCAGGTAGAACAGAAAACACAATGAAAAATGACTTGACGTTATATCTGATGAATAAATCTAAAATTTAACCTGACTAAAGACTAAATTTGACCTGATTACAGATCTTAATGTCTGTAAGTGAAAGTTTGGAATCAATCAGAACACCAAGGTATTTATATCCAGATAAAAATTGTAATCTGTTAATGATGGGACAGCCAGATGAAAGATCATTGATATACAATGTAAAAAGCAAAGGACCCAGGAACACCTCTGGATATAGCTGGGGGGCTGACTTATTGTCACTGACTGCACTTACTCTTTGCCTCTCGGACATCCAGTCCAACCGTGGGACCTCCCCCACCCTAGCAGTACACCAAAGTTGCAACTAGTCATGTTGCGATGCAAGTATCATACATCTAACCAAACTAAACCAAGGTTTATTGTAAGCGGTAAACCTCTTTGTTACAAAGGTGCTGATGGTTTGTTCAGGTGGAAAACTAACCAACTCCACAAGATGCAAAATACGAAGTGCCATATACGTTTCGTGACATATTTGATGTGAAAAGTGGCACTAAAAGAGTGTTCTTTTTATTTTCTCTGAAACAGATAAACATACATTTTTAGATTTTATGTGAACTTGTTTTTGTACATCATCGCAGTTCTGACTTGAAATGTCCATTGAGTGGCACTAAAACTCTAATGCTCTGTGACGTTTTAAAATAACATCTGCACTACACCTAAACTTACCCCATAGTATGAACAAAAATGAATCTAACACAATTGCAAGCATGCCATTTTACATTTTTTGATCTCCCATCTCCCAATTCCATGCCGGCTGATTTATTGGGCAAGCTTGTTATGCCTGGTGCCCTTTTATGACCCCTTGGTAAATTATTACCCCCTCTTGTTGAAATCGCTACATGATTGCCTAATCATAACCCCACCACCACAACTAATGCTAAACTTATCAATATTTTGGGGGGTAGTAATTCTTGCAGGGGTCAGAATTTGGCACAACACTGGAAAGTAAAATATATGGAGCTGTAATCATAACTGTGTACAAAAACAAGTCCTCACTGTTTTATCACCTCTAGTGTTCATTTCTGTTGGAAACTGCAGAGATATGTGCTTTTCGGTACGTATTTCACGTCTTGCGAAAAAGTTCCCACAGCTACAGTTTCGTCATGAGACCAGGTAGGTAGTAACTAACCCTGTTTCCATAGCTTAATTCCCCAGGTTTTCGTAAAGGTTTTAATTCATTCATTTCTACTTCCCTTTTCCCAACAACTCCTTAGTCTTTGTGGTTTTCAGAAGGATGCAGTTCAATTGCTCTAGTCACTGAAGGCCCTCACAAGGTCCCTGCACATCCCTTCCTGACCATTCCTGACACACACCACAATACCTGTGTCATAAGAATATTTCTGTATATGGCAGGACTCACAAAAGAACAAAAGAAGAAAGGCACCAGGCCCAGACGGTGTCACTCCACCTGTGCTGACCAGCTGGCCTCTATCTTTTCAAAGATCTTCAACAGATCTCTGGAGCTGTGTAATATCCCTGCCTGCTTCAAATGCTCCACCATCATCCCTGTCCCAAAAGAAACTCAACAAAACAGAACTTAATGACTACAGACCTGTGGTAATGTCTGTTGTCATGAAGTTAACTGAAAAACTGGTTCTGGCTCATCTGAACAACATCAGTGGTCCTTACTGGACCCCATCCACTTCATCCTACAACACCTGGACAAAACAGGAACTTATGTGAGGATCCTGTTTGTGGACTTCAGTTCGGCCTTCAACACCATCATCACAACACTCCTCCAGACTAAACTAACACAGCTCTCTGTTCCTAGCTCTATATGTCAATGGATCACCAGCTTTTTGACAGATAGGCAACAGCTAGTCAGAAGACAGATAGGCAACAGCCATCAACCATCAGCACTGGCGCTCCTCAGGGTTGTGTCCTCTCCCCACTGCTTTTCTCCCGGTACACCAATGACTGTACATCTAAAGACCCCTCTGTCAAGCTCCTGAAGTTTGCGGATGACACTACAGTCATCAGCCTCATCAAGAACAGTGACGAGTCTGCCTACAGACAGGAGGTAAAAGAGCTGGCTGTCTGGTGCGGTCACAACAACCTGGAGATCAACACGCTCAAAACAGTGGAGATGATAGTGGACTTCAGGAGGAACCCCCCTGCTCTTCCCCCTACTCATCATCATGAACAGCACTGTAACAACAGTGGAGACAATCAATCACTCAGGACCTGAAGTGTGACAATCACATTGACCCTATTGCCAAAAAGGCCAAGCAAAGCCTATACTTCCTTGGCCAGCTGAGAAAGTTCAATCTGCCGAAGGAGCTGCTGAAACAGTTCTACTCGGCCATCATTAAATCCGGCCTCTGCACTTCAATAACTGTCTGGTTCGGCTCAGCTACCAAAACTGACCTTAGAAGACTACAGAGGATAGTCCGGACTACATGTGTTATTGATTTTACATATCTTACATATATTCTAATTCCTTGCATAAATTGTAATAGCACATCTGTACATACATTATATTGTCTGTTGACCTCACCTCTTCTACTGTAAAGGTCAGGGAAGGGGAGCCAGGTTTGTAGAAAGTTGCACCTATAGGTCATACTAGTGGAGGATCCACAGCGTGAATGAAAGGAGGGTGATGCAATCGCAGTAAGATTTATAGCTGCTGTAGTGTAGCTGCAGTGACCACGAAGAGAAGGAGACCCTGCAGAGGCTGGACAAACACAGGCCACTCTGTCAAACCTCTTAGCTATCAAACAGGTTAAAGTCATTGGTCCTGTCCATGTCACCCTCTGTTGTCTGGTTGTTCTTTTTATTATAGCCATTAATATTCTTCATGCCTCTCCACACCTCTCTGATGTTAAACTGCAACTTCCTCTCTACTTTCTTTTGTAGTACAAATTTAAACTTTTCTTCAGCTCATGCTGAACACACCTGATCTTCTCCCTCTTTCCTTCCCTAAGTGCCTGCTTTTTCTGAATGAGCTATGCTTTAATGTTACTAGTAATCCAACAATGTCCCAACAGAAATGAATGTAATCAGTAATACTGCCAATCATCCTATTAATGTTGATGTACCTACTGTTTTCCTGTGGCACTAACAGTACATTCCATTTAGTGCTTTCGAAAGAGTCTGTAAGTGATTCACTGGCCTCCATTGTTCACTTCCTAAAAGTGAAAAAAGTATTTGTCCTTACACAGGGTTTGTATGTGGGTTGGAGGAACACCAGATTGTGATCTGATTTTCCAAGTTGTGGTAGGACATAAACAGTATAAAACCAGTCACACTGGAGGTGAGAGTAGCATGATTAAAATCACCCGATATTAAAATAAATAACTGCCCTACTGAAAAACCCAGCATAAACCAGCGTGGATTCCAAGGTATAGGGCTGGTCCAGGCTGGTTTATGCTGGTATAGAGCTGGTCTAGCTGGTGAAACAGCACATCCATGCTGTTCGCAAGGAAAGTTGAGCTGGTGATATTGGTTCACCAGCATGGTCTTGCAGGGCTGAGTCTCAGTAGGTTAGTTGTCTGTATGCAACTAGTGTTTGGGGGAAAAAACTGGAGAAAAAGTTTTCTTGCATTTTCTCTATTTAACACATTGATGATGACAATATAAGGTTAGATGATTTATTGAATTATATGATAACTTTGTTATTACTTTTGCTCCCTTTGCTAAAAGCAGAACTGAATTTTTGTTTTAGTTATGATTATATAATTAATTAATGTCACTGGTAAACTCGTAAAATGTTTTAAAGCAGGGGTGCCCAACCCTGTTCCTGGAGATCGACTTTCCTGCAGAGTTTAGTTCCAACCCTGATCAAACACACCTGTCTGAAATTATGAAGTGCTCCTTGAGATCCTAATTAGCTGGTTCAGGTGTGTTTGGTCAGGGTTGGAGCTGAACTCTGCAGAAAAGTCAATCTCCAGGACCAGGGTTGAGCACCCCTGTTTTAAAGCATCAAAGGAATTGTCTCCTGTTTCATAAGATCTGTACACAAATCAGTTAAAAAAAAGCACATTGTACATTGCATAACAAATTAATTTTAAGATATGAAAACCAAAAAATGCCTGATAGAAACTTAATCATAAGCAGTTTGTTCAATAACAGGGGTTATGAGAAGAGCTCTTTTAATGGGACAATTAATAACAACTTTATAATGAAAGTTCAATACTTATCTGAAGTCACATATGTCCAAATCCAGCTGACAGTCAATAATTTCAAAAAGTACAGATAATAAAAGTTATGTCAGTGCAGTGAGGACCATTAAATATTATTGAAAATAGTGATAGTGTGTACTTCCAACAATTGCTGAAATGGAGTTAAATTTACCAAAGTCAATGGCCAAGTGCTCAATGAAAAGGAATACTAATATCCATAGTGGTAACAGACTTAAGCAACCTTTGTACATGTACCATATGAAAGAAAAAAAAACAGACATGAGCCACACGAGCCATAACTGGGCCAAATCTCAGCCAAATAGAAACTTAGAACTGAGCCAGAACAAGTTTTAATAGTGATACCCCCAAGCAACCACTGAATCGTGGTTGAAATGTTAAAAGTAGTTAATTTGTCAGTGTTAATGATATTAAATGAATATAACTTTTGCTCCCGCTATTAATGTTGAAAAAATGTTGAAATTTCAGCAAACCTCCAACCTCCATAATGAAATATTTGTGTTTATTACTAACTTCTGCATAAGTAAAGCTATAGTGTGTGTAGAGTGTGTTTGGGCTTTGTAGATCTCTTTGCACAGTACATTTGCATTAAACTGAAATTACATTATATTCCTCTGCAGCCTGTTTGGTTTTCATTACAGAAATAAAATGAGAGGAAAACACTGTTTAAAGGTGTCACTTTAGTAACTGGTTTAGATTGCAAATCAGGTATGAAATGTCACATGATGTGAATTGTTACCAATGTCTGTTAATACAGGTGAAGTCAAAAGTTTGCATACACCTTGCAGAATCTGCAAAATATTAATTATTTTACCAAAATACAAAATGCATGTTATGTTTTTATTTAGTCTTGAGCTGAATATCTCACATAAAACATTGACATATAGTCCACTATTATAGAGAAAATAATAGTTGAATTTATAAAAATGACCCTGTTCAAAAGTTTATATCCCCTTGATTCTTCATACTGTGTTGTTACTGAAAGTGCTTAGTGTTTAGTGCCTGCTGTTCTTCAGAAAAATCCTTCAGGTCCCACAAATTCTTTGGTTTTTCAGCATTCTTGTGTATTTAAAAAGGTACTACCCCAGCTTTTGTACTTTTTTTTCTGAGAGTGTATGGAAACATGCACAGTTGACTAAGTAAATAAAAAATAAAGTGTCATGAAGGAAGAGTAAGATTACTGTTTTTCTCATCATAATTATAATCATGTAAAAATAGAGATTTTTGAGTTTTAATATTCCTCATTACCACAACTTTGTTTAGAACATTTCAAGTTGTTCACTTTTAAATATGACACTGGACCACAAAACCAGTCATAAGGGTTAATTTTTTGAAATTGAGATTGCTATATGATACAGCAATATTTGGCCGAGATACAACTATTTGAATGTCTGGAATCTTAGGGTGCAAAAAATCGAAAAAAAAAAAAATCACCTTTAAAGTCATCCAAATGAAGTACTTAGCAATGCATATTACTAATCAAAAATTAAGTTTTTATATATTTACGATAGGAAATTTACAATTTCCTTCACTTAATTATTTAATATCCTAATGATTTTTGCCATTTTTTTTTAAATAATTTTGACCCATGTATTGTTGGCTATTGCTACAGATGAAAAGTTCATTTGCAAAAACAGATAACTCAGGGTTTTTTTTATTTTCAAAAATCATGTGTTTTTATGATGTTATTATGTTTTCATTGTTAGCGGTATTTTTTAGTTATTTTTGTACCAAAAAAACAAAACAAAACAAAACAAAACAAAAAAAAAAAAACCACACACAACTGCAGTTTGCTTGAGATTAATTGGAATGCACAATAAAAGAACATGTTTTTTGAAAATTGTTAAAATCTGAGTTATCTGTTATTGCAAATGAACTTTTCTAATATACCCATGCTACTTACGACTGGTTTTGTGGTCCAGGATCACAAATAAGGTTTTATATTAACATGAATGTGCAACAGCCTTTAAAAGGCTTTGTCTCTGAAAGAGACATTATAGAAAAAATATACACATGCAATTTTTATCAAAAACAACAATAGCATATGTTATGTATTCTTAGGGAGAAAATGCTCCAAACTCAACAAAGGGGACTTATAGTGGAAGAAACAGGAAAAAATGGCAGGCGATGTATTGGAAATATCCACATTATAGACAACGTGATAAACTTAACTGCAACTTACCTGTGAACTTACCTCCTATTTAAATCAAGTGTACTCACCTCCTATTTGTATCAAGTCTTACTGTTGTGATCTGAGATGAATCATTTAATTCCTGTAGCTGTTCTAGTTAAAATGTTATTCAAAATGGTTGAAAGTTTTCGTATTAAACATTTGAATATTAAATGTGTTTATGCTTTAATAGTCAGGACACTTGCATGCATTTTTCAGCATTTACTTTGCACAGTTTTTTTTTTTTTGTACACAGGATTGTGCAGTGGGTTAAGGGTGAAGAGGATGTTTTGGGGAGGGACAATGATCTTCATTCAGAGGAGCGGTTGTGGCAGTTGTGCTTATTGATCAAAAAGTGCTTCAGTTTTGGATTGTTCCTATAGCGTTCAAGCAGCAACTCTTTATCTCTTCGCTCCTTCTCCTTCCGTATTTTCTTCTCCTCCTTTTTCTTGGCCTTCTCTTCTGCCCAGGTTGGCTCCTTCTGGACATTCACAGGAGAGGTTACACAGAACAGCTTCATCATGTGCTCATCCATCTCCTTTTTCTGAGAGGCTTCATCCAAATGGCCTTCTATGGCCATGGAGTCTTTCTTTTCCTCAAATCCCAGGACCTCCACCACTTCACTCGGCCACACTTCTTCCAGCACCTCACTGTCACTTTCAAACCAAGCAGGCATTCTTGTATTAATTTCAGCCTCCAGTAGTCAGGGGCGTTCAGACTTAAGTAAGTCACAGGCCCAAGATGGTCTTCCCTGTGTACTCCACATACTCGTTCTCCTCATCCTCTATGTCAATCTGCATGAGCTGTGGAGGCGGCTCAAACAGGTAAGAAGTAGCTGGCTGAGGCTTCAGGAGGCTGGGAGGACACACTTCATCTGAAGAACATTGTAGAGCAAAAACTTCATCAGGTGCAGGAGTGGGGCTCGGAGGAACCACCAGTCGTTTGGGAGGACTCACTTGGGAGCAGCGGAGAGAAAACAGTTCATCAGGTGCTGGAGTGGGACGTGGAGGAACCACCAACAGTTTTGGAGGATCCACTTGAAGAGGAGTACCTGGCAGGGTCACTTCCTCAGGTGCAGCAGCTGACATCTCTCTGAATTTGTCATGCTGCACATGTCCTCTCTCCTTTAGGCTAAGTGTTTCTCTTTCTTTTTCAGCCTTGTCTTTATGACTTTCTTCCTCATTTATCTCTCTCTCCTTCTTCACCTTTCTCTTTACCTGTCTTTCCTCCTTTTTCTCTGTATGCTGTAAAAATGTTGTACATAAACATTTTACAAGACAATTTATATTATATCTGTTATATCTGATCAAATGTTCATTATTAATCTTTTAGCTCTGGTTTAACAAATCTTTCTTTTCTTAGTTTGAACAGCAGCTACGCTAATTATGTTCCTATTTGTTTTCTGGTAACGAGGAATTCACAAGCTCCAGGCTGGATCCAGAACACTTAAGAAGAGATGATGCCAACCCCTCAGAGGACTTCAGATGATACCAACCCTGAAACAACATACAGCACTACCGAATTCTGCTACTAATTTATAGTGTTCTTTGTCTGTTTGATTACGTCATTAATTGATCTTTACCACACATCTCTGCCATATGTACATCAAGCTACTACTACATATATTGTAAAAATGTCAATTTGGTGTAAAGTTGCTTTGCAACGATATGTATCGTGAAAAGCGCTATACAAATAAATTTGAATTGAATTTGAATTGAATTGAACAATACTATTTCAGTCTTTGTATTTCAAAACAGAAGACTAATTCAATGTGTTACTTGCAGTTTCTTTGTAATTAATTGTGAAATTTACTAGCAATTTTTGCATGAAAGGTATTTTGACATCCATTTGCTTTCAGTGAAAGTTCAGTTACTCTCATCCGCATTCACCCGCCTTACTCTCACCCGCATTCGTCAGCGGTGCCTCTGGAAGTTTCTCTACTGCCGCCAGTTCTTGCACTGCACACTGCTGTGCCATCTGAGGTGTCTGTGTCTCCCTTCTGCGCAAGAAGTGAGCAAAACGCTCAAAAAGTTGTCTAAATATGCTGCTAAACAGTGCCATTGTGAACACTGAATGCTGCAAGTGAATTCAGTATTTGACGTCAGTATCCACAGAAAGTCACGAAAGTAGCTTTCGATCTTTTCACTCCTAACACCAACAGAAGACAAGAGTCAGAACTCTTGAATTGTATGACTAGAGAATTCATAGAGAATTCTATGAGTAGCCCATTAGAATATACAGTATGTATATTCTAGTCAATATAAAGTCTCTGCATGAAAGTCTAACACAGCGAAGAATGTCAGACATAGATACTTCTCCAAACATTTGCATATATTCAGTAGCTGTAAATAGTCAAGTAAAGCTCAGACCCCTCTAGTTCTAGGCATGAATAGCTGAATATCTGGCTGTGCTGCTCCCTAATGTTTGCATTCCAAGATATATACACTCCAAGATGACAAACAGTTGACTGCATTGTCTACAGCATAACTATGAGAAGTTACATAAAGTCAGCATATTTTTTTCTTTTTGAGAGGAAGGTGAGCTTGTGAGGTTGTCCTAACAATTAAATAGTTCTGAAAGTCAGTATTTGAGGCTCAAACACTACATTACATGACTCTTTCTCTTTCATGCTGACTACTTACAATTTTTTTTTCATTAACTAGATCATTTGTAACACATTTACTTGTCTTACTTGTCCATCAGCATCCAAAGCTGGTCCCAGCACGCAAAAACATACCTTATGCTGGTGACCAGCACTGCTGGATTTTTCAGCAGGGGACTGCCAAGAGCTCAATATCCTGACTGCAGATCCTCTCCACTGTAATATGACCAGGGTTGCACCATCTGTTGTTCACAAATAAAATAATTCCCCACCTTTATTCTTTCTGCCCACCTTCATATCGCTGTCCGCTCACACCATAGAGAAGCCAAGTATGTCAACAGATGCATTGGGCATGTTGTTGCTTAGCCAGCTTTTCACAAAACACATTAGGCTACACTCTCAATACAGTTGTTGGTTCTTCACAAGTGCTTTCAGCTCATGGCTCTTATTGGGCAAACATTCCCCATACTTTAAGTATCGATGGCAGAAACAGCTTGTATCTCCAATACTTGGCTTTCAGATTTTGCTTTAGCTTTGCAGCTGCAGTAGGGATTCTGCAGCTCAGCCAGTATCAGATGTTTAACGCAGCATTTTGAAATTTTTAGCTCCAGAAGATCATGCAATTTGACTACTGCTTCACTTACAATGAGAAAAAAGAAAAAGCACTCAAACGCAAACAAAAACGCACACCAACGAGAAGAGCTACTCAAACATGTTGCCACTCAGTATGGCGCAGGTATATTATTCTAGCTTTTAAAGAAACAGTTGCAAAGATACAACTTTTTCAGTCTGTACTGCTGTATAGCTCTCTAGGATGAAGTGGTTTTTTTGTTGTTGTTGTTGTTGTTGTTTTTAATGAGAGGCTATATAGAATGAGGGGTTATGTAAGTAACCTAGGTTCTGTGAATGAGGTCAATACTCCACAGTATAGATCAGCCTCACTGAGGGAGAACTGTCAGGAGATGGCATATCAAATTAACCACGCCCGCTTATAATCACCATCTACAAATACAGGTGCTAAGTAGTCGGCACTTTCTCTTTAGCTGACTAGTGACAAGAGCTCTCTGAGTGACAACGCCATGTGGCGTGCCACAGTATGGGTCAACTGCGTTCCAGATAAGGTCAGGAGGGGAAATAAAACCCAAACGGAGCAATAAAAACCAAGGGAAACAATTCATGCCAACAGAACATTTTATTAGTTTTCCTACTAAATCAGCAGGTAATTATTACCTTGATACTAGGGATGTGACGAGATCTCGAGGCACAAGATCTCACGAGATCCGATGTGTCTCCTGACAATAGGCTCGTCTGAGATGCGCCTTGCCTCACCTGAAATGTAGGCGAGAGTAGGTGGCTGCAGTGAGGGGAAGAGTGAACTAAGTGCAGTCAAGACGGACGCAGAACCTGATTTTACCAAGTAACATCTTTGTTGACCCTAGAACAACATTGGGATTAACCAGTCAGATTTTAAAAAACAGTTTATAGTTTTTGTGAAGTTTAGGCTTACAATCAGTGTTTGGTGCTTGTACATCAGTGTCATTCATGTATCATTTCCTCTGATTTTAGGGATTACTCATGGGTAAGGTTAGGTTTAGGTGTAGGGATGTGGTCAAGATTAAAATTTTTTTGGATTAAAATTTTGTTCCAGGGTCAACAAAATATGTTGACCCAGGAACACATCTAACTCAGAGACAGCAAAATCAGGACATGCCAAGACGGACAGTTCTGACCTCTCGAAGTAGAACAGATCAAAGATGAGATCAAAGGCGAATATCACGTTATCACACTCACATGCTGTGTTCCTGATAATCATGATATTGTTACGGAGTGGGGAATGAAGCGTGAAGCGGGCAGATCCATTTGCAAACTTTTATTTAGGGACAAAGACATGGTCAAGGCAGGCAGGGTCAGACAGTGGCAAACAGGTATATAGACAGCAAGACAAAGAGTATTCCGTGACACAGGCGAGGGTCAATCCACGGCGAACGTTATCCGAAGGGCGAGACAATAGAGTGTTCCAAATAGACAGGCGAGAGTTCCGATAGGCTGGCAGCGAAACAGACAAGACGTTATAACAAAGCGTAGGTTCAAGACTCGAATGACTGGGGACAAGAACAAGACTAGACTAGACAACGCGAATGAACTAACTGGCTCCGTACAGTTGCTAACACTCAACTAGTACTAAACGCAATCCAATACTCGGCGACAAGAGAAAGATGTCCGGGGTTTAAATAGTGTCTCTGATTGGGTACAGGTGGTAGCCACAATGGCTGATGGGGAACATAGTCCGGGGTGTGGTATAACAGTCAGTATGATGTGAATGTCAAAGCGACCTCTGGTGGTAAGCAGACTGACATGTAGGAACAGGTTCGTGACAGAGCCCCCCCGCCCCCCCGCCCCCCCCCAAGGAGCGGCTTCCAGACGCTCCAAACACAAAACAATCCAAGTGGGCGGTGGAGAGGGGGCAGGACAAGGCGAGGGATGGAGGACCAGGACCATGTAGCGGTCCAGGGGACTGAGGCAGGACCAGCAGAGCAGAGAACCACCACAACAGGACAGACGGACCAGGAGCCCTCCAGGGCGGACCAGGAGGCGCAGGAGCCCTCCAGGGCGAAGCAGGAGGCACAGGAGCCCTCCAGGGCGGAGCAGGAGGCGCAGGAGCCCTCCAGGACTCAGCAGGAGGACCAGGGGCCCACCGGGGTGGAGCAGGCAGGACAGGCAGGGCTGAGGACCACCACAACAGGACAGACGGACCAGGAGCCCTCCAGAGCGGAGAAGACGGACCAGGAGGCCACCTAGGCAGAGCCAGAGCACACCAGGGTGGTACAGACGCTCGAGTCATGGACTGGGACCTGGGGAGAACAGGGACAGAAGAGGCAGACAGAATGACAAGGACAGAAGCAGAGAGTTCATTGGCAGCCTTTGTGGCCGTGGCAGAGAGTATACTGGCTAGGTGAGGGTGATTGGGCGCTACCACTGTGCAGGGAGCTAGGACAGACATCCCCGTTTTATGAGGTTCCACAACCTCAGCCGCCACCTCCGGGGAAACTGCGGTGGGCATCACCGCCATTGAGGAAGCTGCAGTTGATGCTGCCACCTCCAGAGACTCTGCAGCAAAAGCCGCCACCTCTAGAGTCTTGATGGTGGTATCCGCGACCCCTTTAGGAGACAGATGACAGATGAGTTCTCTGGAGCAGACTTGGTGACAGGTGAGGTCTCTGGAGCAGACTTGGTGACAGACGAGACCTCTGGAGCAGACTTGTGAACAGACGAGACCTCTGGAGCGTAGTGTGCGGCCCACACACTGAGAATGGTGATCGCCATCACACTGGCAGACATGACGTAACGAGGCTCTGGGAGGTCAGACGAGACGTGACTAGGTGACTAGGCTCTGGACAGACAGACGAAACGTGACGAGACTCTGGGAGGTTGGACAAGACGTGACTTGGCTCTGGGCGGTCAGCTGTGACTTGACTTGGCTCGCGACGATCAGCTGTGACTTGACTTGGCTCGCGACAACCAGCTGTGACTTGACTTGGCTCGCGACAACCAGTTGTGACTTGACTTGGCTCCCGACGATCAGCTGTGACTTGACTTGGCTCGTGACGACCAGTTGTGACTTAACTTGACTCATGAAGATCAGCAGTGTTTTTCAACTGCAGCAGAGCTATATAACAACTGGTCACCAGAAACCCCTGTATCTACAAGAACAGTCTGTCGAATTCTCTCACGAAGTGGTCTCAATGGCCGAATTAGTGCTCAGAAACCAGCAAAAACAGAAGACAACTAAAAAATCGTGTTGCATTTGCCAAGGCCCACAGCTTGCAGGAAGGATGGACTGTGGAAAAGTGGCAGAAGGTTGATTTTTCCGATGAATCATCTACTGAACTGCATCCCAATCGTCGCAAATACTGCAGAAGACCTATTGGAACCCGCATGGACCCAAGATTCACACAGAAAACAGTCAAGTTCGGTGGAGGAAAAACCATGGTTTGGGGTTACATTCAGTATGGTGGCGTGCGAGAGATCTGCAGAGTGGATGGCAACATCAACAGCCTGAGGTATCAAGACATTCTTGCTGCCCATTACATTCCAAACCACAGGGGCAAATTCTTCAGCAGGATGGTGCTCCTTCTCATACTTCAGCCTCCACATCAAAGTTCCTGAAAGTAAAGAAGGTCGAGGTGGTCCAGGATTGGCCAGCCCAGTCACCTGACATGAACATTATTGAGCATGTCTGGGGTAAGATGAAGGAGGAGGCATTGAAGATGAAACCAAAGAATCCTGATGAACTCTGGGAGTCCTGCAAGAATGCTTTCTTTGCCATTCCAGATGACTTATATATATATATATTTAATAAGTTATTTGAGTCATTGCCGAGACGGATGCAGTCCTCCAAGCTCATGGGAGTCATACACAATATTAATACTTCTTCCACTGCACCATGACTTTATGTTCTGTACTGTACATTATTTCTGTTAAGTGACAAGACTTTTGTCTAAGCAAAGTCTGACCTTTCTGTCCTAATTAAATAATTAAAAATCACGGCATGATAAGATTTTATTTTGGTAGAATAAGCGTAATCTAGAGGCCTTTGCCTTTCATATAAGTCACTTCTGATTCCAAATGATCAACTAGAAGTCAAGTTATTATTTGTTGTTCCTACAACGACAAGACTTTTGTCATGGAGTGTATATATATATATATATATATATATATATATATATATACACACAAATATACATGTTGCCCCTTGGTAATATTATTAGAAAATATGGAATTAGTTTCCACTATATACCAAGACCAGATGAAACTTCTAAATTATCTAAGCTAACAGAGTGTGATAAAAATGTTGAAGAATGGATGGCCAGTAATTTTCTCCTATTAAATTTGGATAAGACAGAGAAAATTCTTATTGCAGTGGTTCCCAACCACATTCCTGGAGGCCCCCCAACACTGCATGTTTTCCATGTCACCTTCATCAAACACACTTGATTCAGTGATTCAGATCATCAGCTCATTAATAGAGACTCCAAGACCTAAAATGGGTGAGTCAGACAAAGGAGAGATGAAAAATGTGCAGTGTTACCTCCAGGAATGTGGGTGGACCCCCATATTGAATCCCATTTTCCCTATTCTGTACTGCCTCACCAGACAGTGCCCCAGCCTATACTCCAAGGTGATTAGCATCCATGGACATTGAGAGCATTGGCACCAGTGGAAGATATGTTGACCGAAACAGCATGGGGCCGGAGGTTGATAACCGTCGACGACTGTTTCTTCCACCTGACGTTTGTGTGCTGAAAGACTGTTGTGTCCTGCAAAAGGACTGCCAAGACTCCTTGGCCTGGTTTTATGGTTGCCCCCTTGGGCAGTAGGCTGTTGGTGCTGACCTGCAAATACCTGGCTTGATCCAATTACTGCTCCCAGCCGTTATTCGTATCCCACGAGTAGCTGTGCTCGAACCACCGACCGTGTCAATTCCCTTGTCCTACGAGATCGCTCCAAGGCTGCTGTCAGGTTGTCCAGCTGTGTTCTAGGAAGCGCAGTAGAACTTGTGGCCTTTCATGAAGATCGTAACTCCATTTCAAAATCAGGAAGCATTGGCAAACACACCACTGACAGCTCATCAAGGTGGCAGTTCTCTGACAGGGGCTTATAGTCAGAGCACACAAATTGTGAGCTTTGGATTTACATCACATGCAATTTACTTGTTCAGTGAGAGTTAGTATTTAACAAAAAAAAAAAAAATAGCTAAAAATCACACAGTGTATTGCTCAGCTTTAGTGCTCAAGTCAACATCTGACAGCTTGTCAAGTGGGAGGGACCCTATGAGGTTTTGAGAAACATACCAAATATGAAATACCTTCCTAAAGGCTGTAAGACAACTCAGGTCTTGCAAACCAGACCTGCTGAGGACATGGATTTAAGATTTTTAGAGAAATAAGCAGACAAAGGCAAAGCACACAAAGATGTGGCAAAAATAATATAATGAAACATCAACTCATTCCTTTGCTCACTTTGTATTTTTTTAAAGGTTTTATTTCAAAAGTATACAAACTGCGGTATCTCTTATTGTAAGGCAATGTTCATTGAGAACATCCACTCTTTTTAATACTATTGCATTATCACAGTCATTTGGCTGAAAATCATAAATAATAATACATATTACTGAATAAAAAGTTCATTTTGTGATACAATTGTACTTATTTGTAGGTATTTATAAATTGTACTTTAATTCAGTTAATTAGCACAGTAATCAGTCTCTTGTAGCCTTGTTTGTAAAATTGCCTATTAACTGTACATAAAATATCAGTATTTTTAAAACGGAAAAAATGCTTATTGTAGCTGTCTATTAAGTGATTTTGATGATTTGTTTAGTCTTTCAATGTAAAATAAATATTTATATAATCGATTTTTGCATGCTGGATTGAGTCAAACTCTCATGACAGAGGAGGATATAGTGGCCAAAGTTTTTATCACCTGGGAAAGCAAGTGACTATCAGGACTATAAGAACTGTAGCTGTTAGTGATGGAGTCAAGTCCACAGAACCACCACACTCCATTGAGTTTTCCTGCAGATGGATCAAAAAGAGAAAAAAATGACTTACTAACTATATGACTGTCATATATATATATATAGATAGATAGATAGATAGTTTGCAGCATATCATTTATTACTACCAAGAAATAAGCATTGTAGTAATTAAATATTACTCTAAATCTCACTTAACTTTGTTGTAGATTATTATGTAATGTCACAAAATGGTGCCCTGGAATGGCTATTACAAATGGTTGCAAATATTATTATATACTCAAATATTAAATACACTCAAATGCAAATAATGCATGTTACAATTTGGACTAAGGTGCAAGTATTATCTACCTGCAATGTATGGTTATAAGTGCTGTACCTCTGATACAGGTGTGCAGCTAAAACTCTTTAGCATCCATTCATGCAGCTCAGTTTGATTTGTTTTTGTACCTCATGATGAAAGGGGTGGCACGTGTCTGGTCGCCTCCTGTCCTTCTGAAACTTCAACCGTTCACATTTCAGAGATTCATTATGTGCAGTGAAATTAAGGCAAAAACATGACAAGGAAAACAGAGACCATACAAACAATTGTCCAAAAAAGAAAAAAAAAAAAAGAAAAGGAAAAAAAAAACAGAAGGCATTATTTTTGTCTGCCATTTATAATTCAAATTGAAATGCTTATCTGAAAATTCTCTTTGTCTCCACAGTGGCATATCAGTGTGAATTGAAGTAAAGGGTTAACTAGAATTGTATAAGAAAACTGTCTTTTTATTAAGGATATACATAATTTCGATGGGGTCCATGGTGACGGGTCCAAAGTCACTGCAGTCACATGTATTGTCAATAACCACCATGAAAAGATTACTGCTGGGAATCTGCTGAATAACAAATGATCTGGGAAGGACAAAACAAAAGGGAAGACAGCAAATCAGAATCAAATTCCTTTTTTATCTGGTTCACATAAGAGAGTGGATGAGAGAGTCCTCTGCAGGAAGAGGTGGCAATACTGTAATCTATACGTAGGCAGACAAGTGCTCATATACTGGATATATATAGCACATGTTTGCATGAACACACACAAGATTTAAGAGTCATGATTTTTTTCTTATCGTCATCATCTTCCTTACTTTAGATAAAACCTGGAAACAGAAGTCACCAATGTAGATATGATGGCATATAGTGCATCTGAACTGGCTTTTGTTGTGTTAGATGCTGTAACACTCCAAAATTGTCTGTTTTGGAAGCACTGAGCTTGTTTTCGAGTACTTATACTCTAATGAGAGTTAGTTGACATATAGTTGCAAGTTACTTAGTCAACAGAATTTCTAAAAGGGACCATCAAAATAAAGTGACTTAATAAGTGAAAAAAAAATAAATAAATAAAAAAAAAAAACTGAAATGTAATCATAGCGCATCTAGTAATTAATTTAACTAATTGCTGCACTGGAGAAATGCATGTGGAGAGGATTCCAGACACACCACCCCATTGTAAAACTACATTTAAAATAACAGCTTTGAGTTTGCCCCTTTTTCTTTCTCTCCCTCTCTTGGACATCAGTCACACGTTCACATAACACACAAATAAACTATATCACTCTTAAAATTAACAGAGCAGTTAATGATGTAAATGTACAATGCAAGTTGTTCAGCTGACAGATATCCTGTTGCTATCCTGTTTGCTGTCGTGGAGCAAACAAAGGTGCTCATTTGTGGCAAGGAATGAAAGATAGATTTCCGATTTTGTTGGGAAAGTGGTACATAAGTGTAAATGTAGTCTGTTAATCAAGTGATTAACAGTTCTATGTGAGTGAACACACTATATCAGGGATCACAAGGGCCGGTGTCCTGCAGAGTTTAAGCTCCAACTATAATTAACACACCTGAACCAACTAATCAAGTCTTACTAGATATACTTGAAACTTTCAGGCAGGTGTGTTGAGGCAAGTTGGAATGAACCTCTGTAGGACACTGGCCCTCCAGGACCAAGTTTGGTGACCCCTGGACTATATAATGGTTGTCTGATTTCTTTCTTTTATGTGCATGTGTTTATGTGATTGCATGTTTGTCTGAGTATTGTACACATACTTTACACAGCTTTCACAGTCAATATTCCCGACGGTTTCTTTAATGGTACGCTCAGACACGAACGCTGGATACTCTTTATCACAAGGAACCAACACTGTTTTGCCTCCTCTCTGAGCTAGAGAGAAAAACAAAGAAAGACATTGTTCTTTGAATGGTTTTTCTGTGGCAAGGCTTATCTATATCACTTCAAGGAGAGAAAATTCTGTACAAAATTATGCACAGACATGATTTTATTTCTATTAGCGATGCCACAATTCTCAATATAATACCAAATCATTCAGTATGACATCCACGGTTCAATACACACTTGTGAATTGAACTGATTTTTTGGTGAATTAAACTGAGATTTCTGTTTAAATAATTTCAGTGCGTTTTATTTCTTTCTTGTTTTATTTCAGCCAATCTCTATTCCAGACACAAACATCATTGTGGTCATTTCCCAAAATGCCATTTGTGTGGAAATATTACAAGGTCTGTAAACAGTCGTAACAAGAGCCAGACACGCTGAAGACAGACACAAAGAGAGGAAAATACTGTAGCAGGCAGAGCAAGCTCACTGTTCACAACGCACAAAATATTAAAAGAAAAGTCTAAATACTGAATTGAGAGTGGGGGCTTATATAAATGTATTTCTGAGGGGAACTGACTGTCCTCAGAAAAGTTTAGATGGCATTCCCTTTTCATCAAACTGACTAAAAAGTGACAATGATGAGCACTGCATTTTACACAAAGCTGGACATTCTTCAACTCTCAGCACAGAAAAAATGCTGCCGTTTGAAATAGACATTCAATGCCTCATCACGCTGCTGGCATCTTAAAAAACACGGCACTCCCATTGAAAACAATTGAAAGAATATGCTAGCCTCTGGAAAAAAATGTTTTGGTATACACACGGCCTAACCAATGAAACTCTGAATTTCTGTTTGTCCAAAAGTAGCACCTACTTTTTACCTAGATAGTGAATTAGCATTTTCATTCAGCCTGTCTGCTGTTGTTGTTTTGTGCAGATGTTTTATGTAGCATTATTTAAAGCTAAATTCCATTTATTTTTTTCCTCAAATTTTGATACTAATTAAAATAAACTTTTTATGCTACAGCCTTTTTCTCCTTAACCTAAGAACAGAATTAACAAAAACACTCTGATGTGCCAAGCCACCAAAACTAAGCTGGAAAAAAAAATGGTATGTATTTTTCCGTGGGCTAATTGTATTGGTGCATCCATAGTTTCTTTTTTTTTTTTGTCTCAGAATGCATACATACATTTAATACAGTATCCAGTAAGACAGACAATTCTGTAAATGATCACTTTAATGTGACCAACATGTTACATAACTACGTAATACTATGATTACTTAAGAGTGGGAAAAAGTGAATTGTTGGAAAGAAAATGGTCACATTTTCCCTTTTGCTTTAAATATTTCTTGTCTTTGTTTTATTTGCATTGAGATGCATGGTTTAGCCAGTAAAATTGTATATTCATAATGGTTTCACTAGAGAGTACATTTTTGCATGCAAGATATACTATTATGGAGTCCAAAAAGTAATTAATTCACCTCTTTCCAAATCACAGCCACAGGCATTAGCATGAGTTAGTAGAGTCAATTGCTGCTTTCAACAAGAATGCAGAAATTATTTTTTTATTCAACTGCAGCAGGTTTAGAGATATTTGGTAACTATAGCCTGGCTCACAGTCAGTGCTTCAGTATTACTAGTAATTACATGTGACTGAGGTCAGAATGTAGAGCTGCACCTCTGAACGTCACCTACTTCAACTGAAATGTAGCACTGCACATGGTGATTGTGTGAAGCTACAGTTATGGAAACCCCATTAATGAAGCACATAATGATGCACATAATATTGCTGTCACTACACATCCGAAACAGAGATTGAGCATTACAACTGAAGTTGTTCAGTTTGACACCTACTAAAATGCAGAAGACAGTGCATTGTGACATGACTAACCTTGAGCCTTGAGCACTAGTTATAAAGATAAAGACTCCAGAAATCTTTGCTTAAATAAATTGTGCATAGAGATCTCACCCCATCAACACATCACATATACAGCCTCATAAACATACCCCTAATGGTGAGGTCAGAGTACCACCAACTGTACAGGTTGAACTCAACCAGAAATCTGCAAAAGCAAAGGAAAGAGAACAATAATTAAAGCAGGTACCGAAAAGAGAGAAGAAACATGTATTCTAAATGTATTCTAAAATATCAAACATGCTTGAAATACAACTGAATGGAATCACATTCTGCAGCCATCATTCACTATGCGATTTTCCGTGAAAAAGTACTTTAACTTATTTGGCTGCCACATTTTAAGTGTTATGAACTCTTAATGATTATTTATTAAAACAGAAAATTTAATTTAAAATCTCTTTTATATGATTGGCCATAGTTCTGCTACTAAGAGAACTAATGCGCAGATCATGTACAATCTAGGGCCTCATGTACAAAACCATGCTCAGATTTCATCCTATAAGTGTGCTTACGCACAAAAGGCAGATTTTGTGTATGCACAAAAGTTTTGAGATTTGTCAAACCATACATACACTAGAACCTGCACAAAATTCTCTTAGAAATCCTAGTCAGCAGAAGATTGTACATACATGCAGATCCTGTTTGTGCCATAACATTACAGTGCTGAAAATAGTTTATTTTGCTTATATTGTTTTAGAATAAAAACATCCAAATATCCATTAAAAAAAAAAAACAAAAAAAAAACAGCATAAAATAATTTAAAGAAAGTTTTCACAGAAGAATTATTCCCATTCCTTTCACACTGGTAAAATATTTGCAATTATTTCAAACAAACCAAATCTATCCACATTTGACTATAAAGAGATATGTTTTAGGATATTTAGATATGTTATTACTAAAAGTCAAACAGACACTTGTTGCATATCCTGATGTGTGCATGGAAAAGTTCAATAAATCAGAGTCTTACATGACAAACTCAGTCAGAAGCCACCGGACAGCCGCAAACAGAGCAAAGTAGGGCTGCAAAGAAAAGAACAATAACTAATCGCTGAGAGTCACACAGCAGTTAAATTATCATAACATTATTTTGGTTAAAGATGTGACAGAGACATTATACATGCAGTATAAAAATACTTGAATGACTTATACTGTCATTTGCTCACTGGCAGTACTACGAAAAAAAAAAAACATAGAACAGGAAAAGTAATTGAATAATAGATGATCCAAATGGAGATCATAGTTATTTTATCTATTAAAACAAAGCATTTCATACCTCCTTTAAAAACCTAAATAAATAAAATAATAATCACATGCCAGTGCCACTACACAGGATTATGGTAAACAACTATCGAGCCTACAGGTGTGTAGAGATCTTTGCTATATTGGTAAGTTAGCTTAAAGGATAAAGGCAAATCTTATTTCATGATATAGTAATTTTATTTCACAACTACAATTTATATCATGACATAGTCATTTTTTGTTATTTTATCTTTGTTATTAATAATAAGAACCCAGACGCAAGTAACAAACTAAAGGACAACTACAATAAAACAAAGACACAAATGAAATAAAGAGGGCCTTATGAAATCTGTTTTAATTTTTTCCCAAATTCCATTTTAATTTTTCTAGACTATTTGAATGGTTACATGAAATATGTTTTAATAATTTTTCTCAAATTTTAGTTTTGTTTGTGAATCTCGGTTTTCCATTAATTTTCTGGATTCTTTGAATTGTTTCATTACATTTTTAATAATCTAAAGCATGTCTAATGAATTTATAAAGGATAATTAGATTTGATGAAGAGTTAATTTATTATAGGCTATTTATTTCTTTTTTTTCAGAAATACTATGTATTTACAATTTTCTGGTGAATAAGTTCTGGTAATTTTTTTGTTTTGGTTTAAAAGTCCTTAAACATTGTTTCAATAATATTTTTATTAGTAGTAGAAGTACTGTCTTTACATTAAGAAATATATCAATATATTTCTGACCGAGTTAAACTGAACTTTTATTTTGACGGGTTGCTGTGAAGACCTTCAGGGTCTTCATTATATGATGCTAGTTTTCCGCAAAAGAAATGGTCAAATGCTCACGAAGTGACTCTCGGAGCAGTTCTAGTTCACATGTTCATGTACTCGCATATTGAGGCGGCAGAGGCTGAAAACACCGCGACACACAGAAATACGGCTCTTATTAAAATGCATTCATAAAGTACTAGTAAAATGCATAATCATACCGTTTTTAAAAGCAGGGTATCGCAATGCTTTTAAAGTACCAGTATATCATGCAACACTACTGGGCTAATGCATACAATCTATTGTTCTTCCCCAGACTGGGAAGGTTGGCTCTTATGCTCACATTCCCGGCATCTGTGTCCACTGCGGAATGGGGTTTGGGCACCTATAGCCAACTTAGGCCATTCCAGAATACTGTCAGTTGGCTAGCTTCCTCCACAAACTGAGCCCTGAGTCTTCTCTGTCCCTTTTTTGGAGCGTAGCTTTCACCACATTAACATACGCCCCAAGGCATGCCAGGAAATTTAATCCTATGATGCAAGTCTCATCAACATTAGCCCGTAGTTATGAGGAATGCTTTCTGCAGGACCTCACAGGACCCCTGAGCAGAGGAGGTACATGGTCAATCCTGTGTTAATGAGAGCTTGACGGGGTAGTCATTGACAGTGCACAGCATCTAAAAGCCTTGAGTCTGAAGTACCAGAGCACAGCTGCCATTGTGGGGGTATAAGAGAGTGACAATTCCTGTTGCTCTCCTTTAGAATTCAGAGACATACATGAGCCATGTTTCACAGACCTTTGGCCTCTTGACAGTATACAGACTGTGAGTGCACCTCCCCCCAGAGGTGTTTACACATGATTCTAATAATTTTATCATCGATTATCTGTTTACAAAAAAAATGAAAAACAACTCAACATCAGCATTGCTCAGACAGTCACAAGTCTCTCAACCCTTTGCGAGTCAGTGAACAGTACACACACTGAACTGCAAACAGGACTGAAATGTATGTTTCTGGTGTGATCAAGTGGCAGTAGTTCTTGAGTTAACTATAGTGCCCTTACAGACTGCTGTGACAGCAGTTCTCTCTCTGAGAGCTGGTTACGGGTACACGTGTTACTAGGACACAAAAGAACTGGTGCACGCTGATACTAGCAGAATGTGAGTATCAAAGACTTCAATCATGGTGCATAATAAGAAAAGATGTTTTAGAGTTCTGTTTTTGCAAAAATATAAGAGAAACCACAGAAAAATATAGGATCAGGAGAAACTGTAACAAGAAACACATGCTAAATCACAGATGCAATGATTTGTAGTACTCACATGTAAGAGTGTGTGTGCTGTATCACTGGTCTGTGAGTACACCCTACAGATGGCCCGATAGTCATACAGATTCACCCTAAAAAAACAAACAAACCTGACATTCTTCATTCTGTTAGTATTGTTAATGGACATTGTCCAGGATTATTATGAAAAATATAACATAAAACCATACTGTTATGCAAATGTCAATGACAAACATGCTGTCAGGATCATGGACCTGTTTTGTTGTGTTTCTGTTCCTGTTTTCCATTATATGGTCATGTTCCTGTCCTTGTTTAGTTCGATTATTATCCCATGCACCTGTGTTTCCCCAATTAGCCTGTGTATTTAAGTTCCTGTCCTTGCATTTTATCTCTGTTGGGTATACCAGTTATGTGCGTGTTTGTTCCTGTGCCTATTGTGGATTTACCCCTGTATTCCATGGATTAAAGACTGTTTACATTTATTCGTGCCTCCTCCGTGCTTCCTAAACAGCGGAACATGACAGAAGGCCCAACTTCAAACAGTTACCCCCGTGTCTACCCTCCGTTTTTTGTTTCCGTAGTGTTCCCCTTATGGATCCCCTCACCGCAATGGTCTGCTCCAAGCCCACACCTTTTCCTGTTGGAGTATGCGGTTGAATTCTGTCAGCTTGTCATTTTAACAGCATTTGATGATGCTGCACTGAACTCACTGCTCTGGATTGGAGCGAATTACTGCTGCCCCGCCGACTTCCCGGACACCACCGGATTAAGCTGTAGGAAAGCAATCATCTGGCACAGCCAGACCCAGCCAACAAACTGGTTGTGGATCTGGGACTGTTTGAGGCTGAGGGGATATTTGGCTTACATATAATACATTAACACATTTCTATAATTCAAATCTGTTAATGGATTGTTAGGCTGCATTAATTAGGTCAACCGGAACCAGGATCACTTCCCATAATACCCAATGTACTTGTTGCATCGTAAGAAGAATGGCATCTACGCTAATATTAGTCTGTTTCTTTCTTATTCCAAGGTCACTGTAGCCACCAGATCAAGTCCGTATCCAAATCAGATGGTCACTGCAATCACCTGGATCCAGTCCGTACCCAGCCCAGATGGTGGATCAGCACCTAGAGACAACCTCTACAGCCCTAAATGTCAGCGGAGACCACATCGACTAGATGAGCCCCAGAGACAGATCCGCAGTGAAGACCTCGTCACCTAGATGGTCATCGGCCAAAGACCACGGGAACCAGATGAGTCTTCTGCACATTCTGATTTTTCTGCAACATGGAACAAACTGAAGGTGCGACTGGCCAGAGGAGAACTGGCCCCCCGACTGAGCCTGGTTTCTCACAGTGTTTTTTTATCCATTTCTGTCACCGATGGAGTTTTGGTTCCTTGCCGCTGTTGTCTCTGGCTTGCTTAGTTGTGGACACTTAATTTCCAGCAATATTGTATACTATTTGAACTGAACTGAGCTGGATGATGACTGATCACTGAATTTAAAGATGAACTGCCTTTAACTGAAAATTGAGTGATTACCGTTGTCCTTTTGCATTATTGACGCACTATTTCCTATTTAATACTGTAAAGCTGATTTGTCACAATCTGTATTGTTAAAAGCATTATATAAATAAAGGTGACTTCACTTGACTTGACTCTGACTGGGACATTTATCCTGACCTACCCCCTCTCCTCCCACTTTCATCAGAACTTACTGAAACTGCCAAGCCCGAGCTCAGCCCTGAGGAGGCTTACAAGTAACCCACCCTACCACCCACTCATGCCTCCTTCTCCACTGTCGTCTGGCAGCCCCTCTGGTCACCCTCAGTCCTCCATCTTTGTGGTTGGCTTGTCACGTGTCTGCCAGTCTCTATCGGCATTCCGGCTGGAGGATCCCTTGTCTCAGCCTCCAGCCTCAGAGTCCAGAACTCCACCTCAGCCCGTCCACCATGGCTTCCAGCTCCCTCCTCTCCGCCGTGGCCCGGCAGTCCACTGGCTCCACGGGGCTCCCTCGTCCCACTGGCTCCACCATGATCTGTTGTCGACCATCCTGCGCCTCGGGACTCCACTCCTCCGGCTCCGTCAGGCTCCTCCATCCCTCCGGCTCCACCTTGGTCATCTGTTGTTCCGGCTCTACAGCGGCTTCCCGGATCCACGCCTCCACCTTGGCCCCCCAGATCCTCCTCTTCACCTTGGCTCATCGGCTCTCTGTCTCTGCCCCATCAACCCTTCCTCCACCATGGCTCCTCCCTCCGTCGGCTCCACTGTGGGCCATCATTATGGCTGTTTCCTGGAACCCATCTGGCATCGCCTACTCAAAGTCTATCCTGGCAACTCCCTGGCCCCTCTGTCTGGTCCGCCCTGGTCCTTCTTGTCATCTCCTTGGTCCCTGTTTCCTCCTTTGCTCCTTCTTCCATTGCCTCCACACTGGACTCTGTTCGCCGTCCTCCTCCTGAGCCCTCCCGAGTTCCCACTCATGCCTCCCTCTGTTGTTGTCTATGGCGCGAGGACGTGCCTTCCGGGAGGGGGGTGATATGTCAGGAACATGGAACTTTTTGTTGTGTTTCTGTTTTCCCTTATATGGTCATGTTCCTGTCCTCATTTAGTTTGATTATTATCCCATGCACCTATGTTTCCCCAATTACCCTGTGTATTTAAGTTCTTGTCCTTGCATTTTGATCACCTCGCAAAGTTACCTCCCTTGCCCGCAAAGACCTTTCCCTGTTGGAGTATGGAGTATGGTTGAGTTCTGCCAGCTCGCCATTTTATCACCATCTGACGATGTGTGTGTGTTTGCTCCTGGCCTGTTAAAGACTGTTTACATTTATTCGTGCCTCCTGCGTGCTTCCCCAAGTTTGTGTATGAACTTGCTGAACTAATGACATATTGGTCACACTTTAACTATTATCTATGTCCTTTGCCTCAATAAAATCCTAATTTGCTGCTTATTAATAGTTAGTAAGGTAGTTGTTAAGTGTAGACATGGCGTGGAGTAAGAGGTCTAAAATGTAACCATGCAGCATAAGGCATTAATATGTGCTTTATAAATGCTAGTAAACAACCAATATGCTAGTAATATGCATAACAGTGAGAATCATTCCCTAAAGTTTTACCGATGTATTATACCATAAAGAAAATGAACACATGCGCTTGTGCAGTACACAGTTACAGTACAATTTTTTTCATTACACTAATGAGAATGAGTTGCATGTGTTTGTGTGTGGGTAAGGCCCTGAACTGGCCTTCTCTTCCATCACATTAAACTGTAAATCAAAGATAATTAGTCGTTGCTTGCAGCTCTTTCTGTACCTCAACCAGTGATGTGTTTTCACATTTCACATCCATGCGTACATATGGAGGAATATTCATCAGCTCTCTTTCTCTCTCTCTTTCTTCTCACAAACAATCCAAATGACATTGAAACACAAAGAAGCAAAGAAGTCCCCAACATAAACTAAATGGAAAAATGTGCCTTTATTTTTTACTTAAAAACGTACCTGTACATACAGAGACTTTTTTTCTTGCAGTTCCTTGCACAGTACTTTGTTATCTTATGACCTCAAAACACACTTACTAGACTAATGCAGTTTTATGTTTGCTTCACATAACCAACTCCATATGTATGGCTTTTCTGAAATAGTGAAAATAACTTGCTGACCCCATACAGCACTGCATGTGCGATGCGGAGCACGATTCTGTGAAGCACGAATCACAATAAAAGAGTTCAAGGATTTGTAGAAGCAAGTTAAAATGGCATGTTTGCTTTAGGAAATGCATTTTTATTGACATTTGCTTTTGTTAACACTATCGATTAGGTTTAGAGCAGGTTTTGGTTTGGTGTAGGTGGTATTATTTAATGTAATTATTTTCAAATGTAATAAAACATTATCCTTTTAGGGTCACTCTCTTGTAGTAACCTTTAAAAAAATACAAATCTTATTTATTTATTTATTCTTATTTACAGCTCAGTTGTGACTTAAGAACAGCTGTATCCAGAACTGAAACATTGATGCATTTTCTCTTCCTCCAACTTGTTTTAACACACCAATTGACAAAAAAAAAATAAAATTAGTCAACTGTTCATAGTCGAGAGAAACAATCTAATTTACTGTATTTTGTCTCATTCAGCACATTGACATACCTCTTAAAAGAACCCATTGAAACCAGTTTGCTCATTACAGCACCCTCTGCCTCTCCGAAGAACACACCAGTCTGAAAGAGACACTCCCAGAGTAAATATCACAAGGGTACTAATAAGCTATTGAAATAAACTCAAACTCAAAAACAAAAACAAAAAAAAACTACAAATCTAACAAAATCCTGTATTTTATTAGTTGTATTCACTGCAATTAAGTGCAGTGGACATTGCAATAATTAAAATGATTTTTGAATACATAAGACTAATATACTGACTATACCTTTATTAAGTATTTGTGAATAGTCAGGTAAATACAGTACAGAGATAACTGTCCCTTACCAAAGACAGATCCTCAGCCACAATAATGAATCCACTGTTGTCAATGAGGTAACAGCTGATTTCCTGTATAAATAGTAGGAAGGAAGAGGGGTACAGGGAGTAGAAAAATAACAAAAACACGAAAACATAGTGAACAATATAGTGAACAAATAAAAATGTTGACACTCACATCATTGTCACAGCTGATGGAACACTTTCCGTCGAGTGCAGCACACTGAAGGACACAAAACAGGAAAAAATACATATTCTCCACATTTCTAAAGTGATATATTAGAGCAGGGGTCACCAGACCCGGTCCTGGAGGGCCGGTGACCCTGCAGAGTTTAGCTCCAACCCTAATCAAACACACCTGATCCAGCTAATCAAGGTCTTACTAGGTGTACTTGAAACTTCCAGGCAGGTGTGTTGAGGACAGATGGAGGTAAACTCTGCAGGACACCAGCCCTCCAGGAACAAGTTCGGTGACCCCTGTATTAGAGTAAATAAACTGCTTACACCACCATTATTAGCTGCAATAATCACAACCAAATGCTTTCTATAGTTCTTTACAACCTGTTCTCACTCCCAAAGTGTTAAAAACTAAAGCACGGTTAAGTACCTTACTCGTCACCATTAGGACTATAAGGGCCTAGGTGTTGCTATAGTCATAAATCAGCAACTCTACTGAGCGTTACAACAGATGATGATGTGATCCGTTTGGATCTGTTCCTCACACAAAGCAATTATTTGGAATATTAGTACATTTTAAATAAATTACTGTGACTGTACTTCTATCCACCTGTTATTATCCTGTGTTTTATATTGTCATTTTATACAGAGAAATGATTGGGTTTGGGGTACTGGGGTAGGAGCACAAAAAACATGAATAATGTAAATGTAAGTATAAATATTGTGACTGTTCAAAGAGTGAAAAGCAAGTTTCTTCACCATACTTATGGTTCTGATGCCTACGGAGTAAGAATAGGTCATTCTTTATGAGTGTTCATAGAACATTCTTCATAGAACTGCTTCAGCTCAGTGACATCTGTAGGCTTTCAAGCCTGAACTGCACTTTTCAATTGAAGTCTGGTCTTTGACTTTCTCTGTCATTCTAAAATGTAAGTTTTCTTCTTTTTCAACCATTATGTGCTTGACGTACTTGTATGTTTTGATAATTGTCACGCTGCATGACCCAGTCGTGCTTCAGCTACAGAAGCTGCTAATATGAAGTTGTTTTCATCAAATGCTTCGTTTGGATTTCTCCAGACATAACAGAACTCACAACAATAAGAGCCTGTTGTAAGCATGTAAGATGAAATTACAGGACCAAGCACATCAATACTGAAAAATTTGATAGATTGTAACATTTAGGTGATGGTATTAGGCAAGGTAATTTAAAAAGATATTATGCATACAGTTAAATACTGAAATTTTTATAATAAAATTTTAAATGGTTGAATCACCCAGAACATAAATAAATACATCAATCAATCAATCATTGTCAATTTGGGGAGGACTATAAGGTGACATTATCTGGACCTACTGGGGTTAATTGTAACTAGGTGAGGTGGGTTGTAACGTTATTAGAAAGCATGCAAATGTTTTCTACATATTTTTATATTGGAAATCAATTTTTTTTTTAAAAAACAGGAAACATTTTACTGCAAATGCAAATAAGCTACAAATACATATGCACTAATAAATGAATGAATAAATGAATGAATGAATGAAAGAGAAACAAAATGGGTGTGCGTGCGTGTGATTACCTGTCTGCTGGCAGTCCAGAACTTCCTCTGGAAGAACTCGAGTTTCATCTGAATACCCACAGCTGATGAAATGTTAGAACAAAACATAGCAGGATGTTAGGTCAACCTTTTGATTCTTATTTATTCAGAAGCAAAATTCAAATGATAAATGGATAGTTCCTTTCTTGGTCATGACTGGTTGAACCACCTAGAAGTTGTTGTGAAATACCCTATAAACCTACCTGACTACATTTCGTCAGTATTAATGCATTACTGTGGAGTCTGGTAAACATCGCTGAAGAATTACACTGCTTGGTGAAAGGATTATTTATTGTTGTCAATAAATTATTTTATGTTTGCTGCTGTGTTTATTTAATAAAACCTTGCCAGTTATATGTAGTAAGCATTTTATAAAAGTGTTATTTACAACCCAGGTCACTGACTTAAAAACAACTGTATCCAGTACATTAGAGATTAGAAAGTGATTTCTAAATGCGTACTTCCGCGGGTCCTGTGCCAGCCTTGGCAACTGCCACGGAGATGAATGGGAATGTCAACAGATAGCTTTCTCCATACAACAGCTGTGCTTGGTGGGCCACGCAAACAAACAGAGCCATGTTTTAAAAGCAAGCACCACATGAAATTAACCTACCAATAGATAACTTACAACTTATATAGAATATAATAATGGTCTCTGTACATGAGAATAACAAAAATACACAAAAAAAAAGTTTCATCCACCATCTTTAACAAAAAAACTAGACAAATCCTCAGCACAGATCCCTATGGCCAGCTATGAACTTGCCATGCCATGACCAGCGAGGGGTTCCTAATTGCGCAAACACACTTTTAGTTGTGAACACAACCGTACTACCACAAATATGCAAATTCTAAGGTCTGATCCATGATAACAAGATAAAATTTTGATATGTAATGACTCATGTAGTCAGCCATTCTGTCAAAATAAAAGAACACTCCTTTTATATGATCTGTCAATCGCTTCAGTTCCGCATGAGTTCTGCTCTGAAAAAATTCATGTTCAAACTAGAGAATCAAAAACAGGGTAGAAAACACCCATTTATTTCAAAATTATGACTGTTTTAATGTAAAACTCCTAGTAATACCTTCAAAATGTGAATACATAACAGACTGACCACAAGGTCAGAACAGTCACATAAAAACATACACACACACCAGTTTCCACCTGCACATCTAATGCAAATGTCAGTGTAACAGTTATAGCACAAATGATCTCAGATCTGCCTACAGAGTAATATCTAAAAATACATGAGAGCTCATATCAGACCTATCAAGTGTAGTTTACTGTATGTTGCCAGAAACTTTCCGTTAATATAAAAAAATGAGACAGGAAAGTCATGGAAAGGTCAGTCTGGTATCAGAATGAGAGCGAGGTCTACAAAGAAGAGTAACTTAAATATCAATAACAATCATCTGTAAATTACAGCAACTTAGAGAACATTAAACATGACACACCAAAAGAGTTTTGCCATAAGCCTTAGAGAACATTTAAATAGCTAAGGAAGGAATGACAAAAAAACTAACAACAGAAATCAGAGGAAAGCAGGAGAGCACTGGGTGAAAGGAGGGCAATGGTTTATTACTTGGACTCCTAAGTTGAGGAACCCTTGGCTGAGGCACATTAGAAACACTGCTAAGACCAGGCCATACTGACACAAGCAACACAACAATGACAGAAGAGTTAAAATAATAATAATAATAATAAAATGAAAACTTTCCAGCTATATTATAAGAAAAACTCTTCTCATGCCTGCAGATTTCTAGAAACCATATGACAAAACTTGAGACCTATTGGAAGAGAAGTGCTGTCGTTTTCGCTGCTGTTGTGATGTTCTATGCTGGTCCAGACTGGTTAATGCTGGCCAGTGTTGGTTTGGTTCTAGTAACAGCTGGACCAGCATGGTCTTTTTGTGGTTGATTTTCTGGTCTACCTACTTAAAGAATACCAGCATGTGGTGATGGGTGGTGGATAAGCACTCAAAAGTCAACATGTAGTGTCCGGCATGATGACACTACATTTGAGCTTTTTAGGCCCAGAGCACACAGCAAAAATGAGTCCAGACTTCAATTAATACAATAATAGTAAATAAACATCACCAAATTGTTGTCTGTTCTTTAGTCTAAACAGTGAGCGAATAGAAACATACCCAGAAACACTGAAGGGTGTGATAGCGTCTTAAAGACAGTGCACACAGCATAACATTTGGAAATGCAAAGGAGGTCAGTGCTTTCTGAAGGCAGTGTGCATGTGAGCAACACCGCGTGAGCTGGTGAAGGAGCTTTAGGCATGTGCGTGTGCATGTGTGTGTGTGTGTGTGAGGGAAACGAGAGAAATGCTAGGGCATGCTCTGCCAGTTCTCTGCCTGCGGACACTCAGTGATGTCAGAGCAGTTCAACACAACACTGTGTGTGTGTGTGTGTGTGTAAGAGAGAGAGAGAGAGAGTGGCCCTTGACAAAGAGAGTGTTTTTATTTGTGTGTGGGTATGTATGAGGCAATGGATGTGAAGATGATACAGAGCAAAACATGAAGGTATTTGCATATATGCACATATACAGAGAACGAAAAAGAGATAGAAAGAGGCACAGAAGAAGAAAAGCATTGTCGTCCAGTAACAAGTTCTTATTACTGGGATTGTGAGCTTTAATCTGATCAGACATGCTGGACTAACCCTGGACACGCTGACAGGAGGAACACTCTAGAAACCATGGCAGGTGAGTTTACACAACAGAGATATATTCAAAAATGAAACGAGAGATAATCTTTGCATTACTGATCTACTTAAAAATAATCACTGGCATGACGAACTGTTCAGACAAACTATGTGTGTTAAAAAAAGTTTTTTTTTCTATGTACTTAAGTGAAGCAAAGCTCATAAGAATTCACTGACTAAACCACAGATAACCAAATGTTTTTGTCAGATTAACCCTTTAGACATAAAATACTTAAAGTCCCCTATGAGATTTTAAGTTAATATTTCAATTTAGCGACACATTTGCATGGTCATGCTTCACTTGGTGGGTAATGGTCACATGACATTTGAAATCCTGTAAACAGATAACTGTTACGTTTAAGAGTGTTTACACTCTTTACAAGAAGCAATTAACACTACAAATTACAGTGCAAATATTTATGGGGTACTTTAACATTTCTGAGATTTTATTTTTGCAGAAAAATTAGTGAAATGCTGTGAAACTTCTATCCACAAAAAAGTTGTCAACTATGCGAATATGAATGTAAATAAAGTGAACATAACATGCAACTTATTCCAAAATGCACATTAAACTCACAGCACTTGCAGAGATGGAATTGGTGAGAAGCAGCATTTACTGTCAGCCAAGCTGCTTTGAAAACATGATATTATCAGCTGCATTCTGTACATGAACACAGTGTCACTTTTAGATCTACTTTTTTAAATCATAAACTCTGAGTTACAATCACAATATTGTAAGATTTATACCTATTTCACTTTTATTTTGATAAAAGTGTGCAGTCTCATTTGTTTATTTTAATGTTATTTTCTAAGTAATTATTAGCTTTACATCAACTTAAATCAATTCAATTCATTATCAATTTACTAAAAACATTAGTTCAAATTTTATATGTACATGCATTATGTATTCATTTATTTATTTACATTTTTAAATTCAAATTAATGTGTTAATTTTAAAATTAAAAGTAAAATAATTTTTCTACAACAAAAGTCAAACAGCATGTTCACATTTTTGTAAAAGTGAAAAGCAATGTTACGATCCTCGTCTTTGATTAGTTTAGACACACACAGTTTTTTCTTGAGTAATTGGTACATCGAACTGTACTAGAGAATCTGCAGATTAACATAATACTAGCTGTTGTTTAAAATAATAACTCACCCCAAATAAAATTTTATGAGAATTTATAAGTATTACTATTGTGATTTCACATGAATCTATGTATCTATGTATCTATGTATCTATCTATCTATCTATCTATCCAGCTATCTGTCTGTCTGTCTGTCTGTACACACACACACATACAATTTCAATATGGTTGAAAATATGGAGGGAGGACAGCCCTGTTCTCATTAGTCTGACGTTTGTGTCCTTAATTTAGCAACCCTTCAGGTCAGTGAACAAATCCACTCCAAACACTGCACAAATGTTATATCTGTAAAAGAAGGGAAGCAAAATACAAATGCTTGTTGGTTCTCATCAAACAGTGAGATTTTATGACTAGGGTTGGGGCTTTAAAAACATTCTTATTTAGTAAACTCCACAATGGTGAACATCACATTTATGTGCCCTTAAATAAAGTAGCTTCAGGTTACTCTAGAGGCATTAGCATTGTAGTAAAAGTTCATTAAACTGTTTAATAAATGCACCAGCTAAAGCCACAAAAAAACATAAAAAAATGTAAAAAATTCAAATGTGGGAACAAACAATTTGAATTATTTTAATTTGTATCGTTTCATTTAATATATTTTTATTCTAAGCTTATCTGACTATATGCATATAGCATTAAATAAGGGCTTAGTGACTGCACAGACATTGTGTAGCAGGGATCAGTGCTGATCATCTGAGATTGCATGTCATACCTGACATCCAAAGCATCACCACTTACATGTTCACAGCAGCATGTCTGTGAATGTATTGGCAGTAGGAAGTCTCTGTACTTGCTCTGCCACAGCAGCAGCAGTGTAGCAGATCTATTCCACTAAGACCAAATACATTAATATTGCCATGTCTATTAACATGTTCATCTCTATAAGAGTTGTCATGACAGAAATAAACTCTTTATCTCACTCTCTATTTCTGCATATAAAAATGTCACTATAAACTTCATAACCTGGTGATAACCCTCAGGATGATGTTGTTATCACTGCAAGGATGATATCAGCTTCTGCAAAATAGCATGCATCAATACAAGGAAGCCATTTTTCTGCAAAGGTCAAAATACATTTTTAACCTAATCTCCAAAAAAATCTCACAGTCTTTTCCATTTTAAACTCTGTATTCAACCCTCTCATAGCAGCTAGCCCTCATCCAAGTTTGGAGTTAGTGAGCAGATGAGTGAGTAGTTCTGGTGAGTAGTTCTGTGGCTTTTTATAAACAAAATCACTAGCATCAAAGTACAAATTGCACCTGTTTCAAGTCATTTCATATTTTACAACCACTTGTCCAATTTTCTAAATTTCAGCCTCTGTTTCCTTTTAAGCTGCTAGATATCTTTTTTTGTTATCTTGTTGTTTAAAGATGTACAGAACTAAGTTGTTCAAAGATGGGCACTGTTTCTCCTACAAAGTGGACTCTTTCGTCATTAGGTGCCTACTAAATATTGCTGTTTTAAATTGAAGTTGAGTGGTGAGTCTAGTCAAGTTTGTTCATGCCATGCCATGCCATGCCAAGTCAAGTCTATTAATGTCAAGTTTGTGTGACGGGTGCAATCCTCCTCTTTTCTGCGTTGTGATCTTTCGAATGCGTTCATACGATCTCTTCACTCCAACAAACACAAGTCAGTGAGCCCAATTCGCCAATAAAGGCCAGGACACAGCGGTTTCGTTGACGTCCACAGCGTGCATTTCTTACTGCAACTGCTGTGTTGCATCATCTTCCGTCAAACATTTTTGTCTGCAGTGCCGCTGAATTCAGGAGGATTCACAATAACAATTCTAACTCCGTTACATTTGTTCAAGTCAAGTCTCTGTTTGGATTATGTTTGGATATAGGATTTCACTGTAAATAAACTGCACTTGGGTTCATCCACATCTCGCCTTCAGTGAACTGATCGTTACAAATATCTGACAGAAAAGGATAAATTGTTTCAAAGCCTTGGTGCCAGTACCAAAATGGAGTTTTCATTTTTCCATTCAACCCTTAATTTCCCTTAAAACTGCTGTGTTCAAAACTATTGCATTACTTTAGCTCGACTTACAATGCCGCGGCGTCATTACATAAAGAAGGAATCCCGACTAGTAGGCTACATTGCTATATTACATTACATATGGATCGTTTATAGCCTTTTCTCACAGCAGCTAGAATAATTACATTTATCATTTTGATGATGGATTGTAATCAAGAAAGTATTATGTGTTTATGAAACACATGTGGCTGAAATTAAATTACATTCCGGTTTTAAATGTGCATCTGATTACAGATAGCCTATGTGGGGTTACACAAGATTTGTATTTGAAAGAGAACTAGTTCTAATGAAGAATAAATTGCAATCGTAGAATACATTTGCGAAAAATAGGCGATTGGTAGATTTAATCACCACTGGTAGCACGAGTTACTGTAATGCTTTTTTCCTCAGTTGGTCAGAACAATAGTGTCAGTCTTGTTACTTATGTGTTCAGATGACAATATCCAGTGAAAATTCCTAATTTGCTGCTTTTAATAGTTAGTAAGGTAGTTGTTAAGCTTAGGTATAGGATTAGTGATGTAGAATAAGGTCATGTAGAATAAGGCATTAATATGTGCTTAATTAGTACTAATAAATAGCTAATATTCTAGTAATATGCATGCTAATAAGCAACTAGCTAAGAAACCGTAAAATAAAGTGTTACCAAAATTCTTTTTTGGGTGATATATTCCAAGACGTACTAGACTAGAATCTGTGATTCCTAAGTACAGGATCGACACCAGTGTGGTGACTAACAGCCACACATCAAAAAAGATTCATCCGCGCTGAAAACTGTGCCTATGCACAACCCTCACAAGGAAGATAATTACGCAAATAACTGCAATTGCAGGTTTTCAAACAGAGATGGTGACAAAGAGGCAAAACTTACGGACTGCAGCTTTAAGTAAGCTAAGAGAGAAGTCTATGAATTTATACTCAAATTTTAAAGGGAGATTAGGCTATATTTCATCTCCATAAACATGTTAGAATCATGGGGCAATGGCAGACCTTGGCAGTGTAGACATGGTGGGCCTGGACCATGAAGCAGTAGCAGACAGTGAAACAATGGAGGTCCTGGGTCATGGAGCAGAGGTGGGCCTGGACCGTGAAGCCAAACAGTGATGCCGTGGAGCAGAAGTCCACCATAGCGGAGCAGGCAGAGCAGGGAGCCAATGGCGGGATAGGCAGAGCAGGGAGCCATGAGGTCAGTAGAGCAGACAGGAGTAAAAATCCCCACAGTGGAACAGATGACCAGCACAGCCAAGCAGAGATCCACCAAAGTGGATCAAGCAGGACTGGATCATGGAGCACAGGAAGATGAGGAACGGCCTTCTTGGCTGTGATAGGGCAGACTGTGAGTTCATGAATTGGTAGCACCCACTTGGGAGGTTCTGCAGCAGAAGGGGGTTTTCTAGTGGACGCCGCCTCCTCAGGAGGTTCTGCAGCAAGAGCCGCCACCTCTGGAGGCACTGGCGCAGACTCGTGGACAGGAGAGGCCTCTGGCGCAGACTCGTGGACAGGAGAGGCCTCTGGAGCAGACTCGTGGACAGGAGAGGCCTCTGGAGCAGACTCGTGGACAGGAGAGACCTCTGGCACAGACTCGTGGACAGGAGAGGCCTCTGGAGCAGACTCGTGGACAGGAGAGGCCTCTGGAGCAGACTCATGGACAGACAAGTCCCTTGGAGTGCAGTGTGGAGCCCACACACTCAGGATGGCTACCGCTTGAGAGTGCTGACGTCACTGGTATGCCTGCAGCCTGCACCGACAATCAGTCCCTTCTGTCCTGGCCCAAGCCCTGCACCAGCAATCCTTTGGGGAAATTTTAGTGAGAGCCGTGACATGGTGAGGCTCAGGCATGGCAGCCATCTTGTGAACAGGCCTGACATAAACAGTTTCAGGATTAGCAGGCATGGTATGAGCAGGTCCTGGCTTGGCAGGCGTGACGTTAGCAGGCCCTGAAGCAGCAGACATGATGCGAGCAGGCCCTGGACCAGCAGACATGGCGTGAGCGGGACTTCGAGCAGCAGACATGACGTGAGCAGATGTTGGCGTGGCAGGCATGATGACTGACGACTTTGGGGAAGTGCCGTGTTCCTCCTCCACATCACCCACAGTGAAAGCAAAGCCACTCAGCAATAACGCAAAGTCAATATATTGCTCTAGGGTAGTAGAGCTGTTGCTGTTTGACATTAGATCATTTTAACAGTCTTTAAGTCCAATACGAAAAATGCCTTTTAGGGCAATGTCATTAAATTCCACAAGATGACACAAGCTACAAAAGTCCTCCACATATAGCCCAGTCACCTTGACGAAGGCAGAGGAGGCGAGATACTTCTGGGTTCATGATAGCAGTTGTGTATTCTGTAACGATCAGTCAACTGAAGGCGAGATGTGGAAGAACCCAAGTGCATTTTATTTACAGTGCAATCCAATATCCAAACATAATCCAAACAAAGACTTGACTTGAACAAACATGACATTAACAGACTTGACTTGGAACAAACTTGACTAGAAACACAGACTCACCAACAGCAGGTTACAACACCAATACATGACCAGGAACAATGGCTACATGAGGGCTACTTATAGCAGACAATGAAGGTCACATGACACAAACCAACCAATGAGAACATGACACATAACTAATCCAACCAATGAGAACATGACACACAGAACAAGGAAACCAATGGCAGGAATACAAGAGGGCACGGGAAGCAAGACACAAACAGCATGAATCAAATACAAAATAAAAGACATGAAAACATGAACCTGAAACAAAACCCAAACCCCATGTTACAATATTCCTCCACAATAAATAAACGTAAAATGTCCTTTAAAGCTTTTTTCTCATAAAATTTTTCTCATAAAAAATTTTAAAGCTTCAGCTTTAAATTTGGACAAATATTACAAAATTTGTGTCATATAATAAATAAACATTCATATGTTTATCATATTCATGCATTTTGCAATGATAAAAGCAATGAAAGCAGTTGAGATATGTTATGTATTATACATTGCTTTACATGAGTGTACTGCATGTGAGTAAAGTTGAATGTACTATATATCCCACTTTAAACAGATTCAGTAACCAATTCAGGATTACTAGACCTGTAAATGGGACTACACATTACAGAGTAGGTTAGCAGCTATATGAAGAACAACAGATAGCAGAGAATCAAGGCCAAATGAATGCAGTGGTTATTTACTCAATTTTTCCATCTCTTCACCAGGTGTGGTCTTTGCATTTTCAAGCCTGTTATTACTCCAGACAGTTTCCTCTTGCCCCAAGGAGTGCTCGTGTGACACTCACAACAAAGTGGTGGACTGCCGAGGACGAGGATTATATGATATTCCACGTAAACTTCATCAAGACACCCTGGAGCTGTATCTCCAAAATAACCATCTCCGAGGCCTGGGCTCCATGTCCTTTCGAGAGACACCACAACTTCAAATTCTGGACCTAGCAAACAATTCAATCACAACACTTTCCCCCAGTGCCCTTTTGGGACTTAGAAGCTTAAAGGTCCTCAGCTTGGCCAATAACTCTATCCGGGAAGTGGATCGACGGCTTCTGGTTTCAATAAGGAATCTAACCATATTGGACTTGTCCTTTAACACCATAGGTGGTCTACCAGGAGCTCTTGCTGACAGTTTCCACTTTCTGACCCATCTTTCACTCCAGTACAATCGTCTAACGAAGCTGGACCGCACACACCTGGAGGCTCTTGGAAATCTTAAAGTTCTGCAGCTGAAGGGCAATCCTTGGAGATGTGACTGTCATCTGATAGGACTCAAACTATGGTTGGAGACATTTGCCTTCAAAGGTAACAAAATTGTCAAATCCCCAATAGAGTGTTCATTCCAAAAATAAATAAATAAATAAATAGCACATTATTATTATTTATACTAAAAAATTACTTATTACAAATCAAGAATTCAGGTAAGAATTATGACAATTCTGCTGAAATATATATGCATATTTATACTGTTATTATTATATGTTATTACCAAAAGCAAAATTAGAGCAATTTCTTATTTTCTATCACAAAGAAAAAAAAATCTATAGCCCTGTTCAGGAGGTAATTGTTTCTCATGTGGACGTCTGTACAAATAAATTTGCATGGCCCCTCAGTGATAAAACTCCTGGATTCAGATTTATTCACAGTGAGTTCTGTGATCCTACGAACATGGGAACAAACTGCTCACGTGGCCAGTTGCATGATTTTCTACTGTAAACATAATGTCATATACTTGGAAAATTTAGTAAGGCAACCAAAGCTGCTTGGTTTAGATTTTTATGTATACAATATATAATAAATATTGTAAATCTGTATTTCATACTCCCATGATAATGACTAATTCAAATGTTTACATTTTTTTCTTTTTTTTTTTTTGTTCTTAACATCTTCCAGTCGCTGTGGTGGACCAGTTATTGTTCTTCTAAATACTTTACAGCATTTCAGTAATAAATGTGCATGCAAATTACAATGAAGCACAACAGTTAGTGGACATGTTCTGCTGTGGTCAAAAAGAAAGTATTCTTGTAAACTTCTTCTTGATCCGGAGAGCAATTAAATTAGCACACGACCTTGATGTTTGTCAGAAAACAGTAAGTAATTCAGCCTGGGATTTTTACGACTGCAGTGAGAGAAAAACGGTAAATGTTGAAAATCGCTTATGTCCCCATGAGAAACAATTACCATCTGAAATGAACTTATGTTATGCCATTTGTAAAGTTAAGCTTGAGTGTCCTGTCTTGCACTCTGCCAGTGCCATTTTTTCCAACTAGATGTGAATGAGTTAATCACGTATCTCACAGTTGGATTGGCTGATCAGCTGACGTACGCAGCTAGCAACCGGTAACAGGCTCCAGATTTGGGCCGCACCTGTTAGAGCTCCATGGATTTCCCCTCTAGTCGGCAGATCATGGAACATATTTTTGCATCAATCTTGCATGTCTCTTTTAAACTGCTGTTGCCAGTTTATTTGAAATGTTGAAGCATGAGGTGACCCACTGTTTAATTTATAATTTTTTGCTGAACATGGATTATTTTCATTTACGTTAGACAGTAAGAAAAGGCCTGTGTATTTTTATACCTCCTTTAGGGAACAAGGGTTACAGATGTAACCGAGACGTTATCACACAATATGACATTTAATACACACATTCTGCTAGTAAATATGTTTATTGGCTCATGACTGCGATGGTGGAACTCATTTCCATGAATATATACTTATTACACAAGCAATTCTGCTAAAGCACTCTATACACTGTTTTGCGCAGTTTTGACAAACTTTTGAAAACTCAAAATTCTGGTTCATAACTTGCTCCACACAGGGACAGAAAAAGCAATTTACAGGTTACCAGTCCTGAGCTTTACATAAGGGCTTTTTACACTAGGTAACCCTGCATCATTCTTAACCTGAGATGATTGTTTTTCACGTTTTACAGTACACTGCTCATAATTTTCTCAGGGTATTAACAATTAATCCTGGGTTTTCATAAAATGACGTTCCAGACTTTACATTCCCCAGGTAAAAATGGTAAAAATTACGTGTAAAATGTTTCTATATCCAGGGTTAAAAGCAGGCTTTAGAAGAATAATAACCCAGGATTAAGCCATATAGCGAAGATGACTTCCATCTGTTAGCCATTTCAGCTTCATTTCTTTTGTTTTTAGGTGGAACAGTCGACAGCGTAATGTGCGTCCAGCCTCATCTCATGCTGGAGCGGGACCTCCGGCACATTCCCTATGAGCTTTTCCACTCTTGCATGATCACCAGCTACAGCTACCTGTTCGCCAACATCCATTACCTGGACAACAAACACCGCATGCTCAGCGGACAGCTCCATCCAAGCCCCAGATCACCATCTGGGAGTGATTTCAGCCACTCGGGAGAAGCAATACTCCCCGAGTGTGAGGCCAAGCAGAGATCCCGACCTGTGAACTACAGACACGCCATAGCCACAGTGGTCATCACGGGAGTGGTTTGTGGAATTGTGTGTTTGATGATGTTGGCAGCAGCTGTCTACGGATGTGCATATGCAGCAATTAATGCCAAGTATCAAAGGGAGCTGAAGATGAAAGCGAAAGAGTTGGGTTTGGGAGAAGAGCAGAAAAACATCGACAGAGAGGAGGACAAGTAACCTCTGGAGTGAATATCGGCATCACATGAAGCACAAATACACACCAAGGATTCACTCCAAAGTATCCACATACTGTTTTGTATTTACAAGGTTCCTTTTAAGGCAAGTCAGTGTACTTGGCAGCCATATTGGCAATTGCCCTGGGGCAGCTATTTTCTAATTATGCAAATACAGCTCCTACCTGAAAAGGAAAAGACATAAATCTCTGTCCATGAATTAGGCTAGAAAAACTGTATATTTCAGGCTGATCAAACAAATGCACATGCATGTTCTAGTCTAAAAACAACAGCTGATACTTTTTGGCAAAAAGGCAGTTGGCTCTCTGTCAAGCCAAATAGATATTCTGTTTTATAGGACAGGTTTGTAGATTTTCAACCAGTTTTGTATTGGTAGTATATGTAAATTAGCAATGTGTACATGTACTTTTTCCATGTTACCTGCGCCTAGTGCATTATGGGTGCTAAAGTCTCCCTACCTTTTTGCCAAAAATGAGCTATTTTACCCTGTTTTCTGTAGTCATGTAACAAAAAAACATACCTTTCTACTGCACAAACAGCCAAGTTTTATTAAAAAGCTCATCTTGCCAGGACTAAATCATCATTTTTAATTGTCCAACACAATGCCGCCAAATTGTAGTCACCTCACAGTTTGTGGTCTACTACAGATTTCAAAATCTTCAAAGGCAAAAAAATGGCCTGTCTTCCTTGTTTCAATATACTCCACTACTGCTGTTTACACTAATGCAGCTCTATGGATAACGCAATAAGCTTTAGTTAGACCAAAGATTAATGTGAACATATCAAATTTATTTTTTTTAATCTATCCTGTTTCACCTGTTTCCCCTTAAACAGGGGACAAAGCTGCGTGAATGGCTGAGGGTAATACAATTATTGCATTTCCGCCTGTGATACAGAAATTACAGATTACACTGGTAGCTGGTAAAAATCAGTACTCACATACTGAAACTATACCTGTTTGAAGGGTTTTATTTACAGTCTGTGGCATAATTTGTGCTCTTTAATTATAAAATATAATAAGTTATGATGAATTCCTATAAGTGTATAATTAGGTCATGTAGACAGATCCTAATGTCAGTGTGTCTTAATGTGTTCTATGAATATTTTTTGTAATTCAGCCGTGTAAATATACAGATACAAACAGTGAATAAAGAGATTCTGAGCTCTTGAGAAATGAGATGACAAGAATGAAATAGTGATACAGATGGCTTATGATGGATTATACAAGATTACATAAACATGCACATAAAGGGTTGATCTGTCAGAAACGATCTATGTATGTTATATAACATCAGAGCACACAGCTAAGCAAGAACTTGTTAGTTTACAAAATATATTGTACATGCTATACATGCTAAAAATGTAAAATAATTTTAAACAACATTGTGTTAATTCTTTTTTTATGATCACAAAACAGTCTTTAAGGTAAAAATGTTTTAAAAAGTATACTGAATATTCATTCTCTTAAAAATACATTGGTCACACTATAGGACCATTTGAAATGAACTACAGGGAAAAGTGGCACATTCATACACCACACCCACACACTGGAACTATTTAATTTGATTTTAATTTAATGCTATGGCTGTCATCAAGCACAAATCACATTCAAGTTGTGATTATAGATAGAAATCCTGTAAACTGGCCTTTAAAACACATCAAGGACACGCACACACATACGCATACAAATACCCGGTTACACAAGAGTGTTCGGTCATCAGCATGTCAGTCTGCATTAGTGTGTGCTGCAATACGCATGTGAAACTGAGCAGTATCACATCTGAAGCACTGTACGGACATTATAAATAAATACACAAATAAATAAATAAATTTAAATTTAAATAAATAAATTTAAATTTAAATAAATAAATTTTCAGAACAAATAAACCAACACATTGAGCCAGAAAGCTCAATTTGTCATATATCTGTGTATATGTCTATGTGCTTGTATGAAAAAAAATGTTATTAAATATATGTTCATTATTGATTAGCATTAAAACATGAAAATGAAAGATGTATAACATACATCAAATTTAAATGATACAAAATAAACATGTAATACTGTATAGAACTTGATTTTAGTTGTGTGTATGTCCGCTCCAGCAAAACAATGAATCATGCGCAGTAGAGAGTGAAAATCTGTCTGTTCTACTTCAATTCGCTGTCAGTTATAAATAACATGAATCATTTGTGCATGAGCGTACTTGTGTGTGTGTGTGTGTGTGTGTGTGTGTGTGAGTGCTCCTCCAGGCTTATGTTCAAGCAGACACTTTTTAATTTTCTCTCTGCGTTGTTCTGTTTCCTTTTATCCATTCCTACTGTTTGTCTAGTGTTTCTCTTTTATGTCTATACACATCCACTACAGAGAAACAACAACAACAACAACAAAAACACAAGATTCTGTAAAATAAGAAGGTGATATTCATGTACGGTTAGAAGGCGAGTGTGGTACCTGCAGCGATGGGCGACTCTCTCTCATCCAACAAATGAATGGCGCTGCTGGCCAAAACCACACTCTTATTCTCAGAGCCTGAAACAGAGATACAGTTCATTTAAAACAAATAGCATAGAGGAGACCAGGCCAACACTTTCTATTTTAACGTGCAGCTGTGTGTTTTTTGTGCTCTACTGATCTTAAGCGCTTTTCCAACATTTTAACAATATCCACATCAACCAACAACTGTTAAATATTATTGCAGTTATATCTGTAAGTCTATATTATGTAACATAATTGTTGAAGTCGTTCTGTCCTTATCTGGCACACTAATGGATTCTGTCTGTCATTTTGACAGGTAACAAATTATATGTCCCTGCTTTAGAAGCATTCAAGTAAATACTGCGGATTAGAAGTGGAAAAGGCTAGAAAATAAGGTTTTAAAGCACCCAGTGAAAACATCATGCAGTGCATTCCAGTGAATTTGTCATACTGCTTCCACAAGAGTGCAGTATTCGTTGACTTTTCCACAGAAACAGAGAGAAACAATAAGAAAATGAAAATGGGGAGAAAAAGAACACACCAAACTGAAAAGTGAGTTTGTACTAGATTTTTTTCTGACAGAAAATTTAGAGTTTATTCAGTCAAATGGGCAGGATTGTTTGCAACATCTTTAATTGAATTGATCTTGTTCAGTTTTTTTTGAGTGGAATTTCTGGAATTGGCAATGTCACCCATAATTTAAAACCAAGTGGACTCGTTGGGGAGAAGTTGGATACAGTTGCTGTTTAATTTGAATAAACTGCAGAACTACTACTGTAAAAAATGCTGTAAAACTAGTAACTGGCATCCATGAATATTCTGTAAATACTGCATTTTTAGTGTTCAGTCAAGACGAATGTTAAATAATCCATTATTTCTTCCTAACAAATCAGTCTTAAAGAATGCAGTCTCACACATCATTACTTTACTAACTATGCAGCGCAGCATTCTTGGTTTGAGGTGGAGAAGATGGAGGTCTATCTGAAAAGATCAGTCCATGCAATAATATGTGCTTCAGAGAGCAAAATAAAATATGTGATGGAGCTATTTAGGCTAGCTATGTGGTAGGCAAGTTAATCAAGTCTACACAGGAGTAAACTATCATTCTGAAAGATAACATGTCGCAAGTATCACTTGCCCCAAAAATCACTACGATTTAGTCCAACTACAAATGCTGCAATAAATCTCTGGACCCTCTTAGGGTGTCCACTTCCACCCTCAAAACACACAAAGTCTATTGCTACATGCACCATGACAAACAACGGTAGGACTATAACAGTAAATGCATATATTTAAAAATGTATAGTTAGAAAAACACTTGTAGCACATTTGTTTTAACAGGCTCTCAATGGAGACCTGACTACAGTCCCTAAGTATATCTAGATATAGATCCCTGACCTAGAGCATGACACTTGTTGTCAATGTTCACTGTGGGCTCCAATGTAAGTCTGCATGCTTAAAGTCTAGTGCAATGGAAACCTTCACTGTGACATACTGAGAACAGCTCCAACCATCCCCTGCTGATGCTAATAAACACCTGTAGAGTATTCACCATGTTTAGTCAACTGTGAATTTGTGTTTTTATGCAGTAATGATTATTTTCTGTCTTTGAACACTGCCTTGTCTCATTTGTCTTGTCTCTCTAAATGATTCACATGAATCCTGCAACCTCTCTGTCTTTGTTTTTTTTTTTTTGTTCTGATTAAATCTTCTTTACACTTGGATCTGAACTACACTGTTAAAAAAACAAATACACGATTTGTTGAGCCAACTTCACATAATTTGTTACCCAGCTACCTTTACCTTTATTTCCAAATGACTTTAAGTTGACTCAACTAATTGTTTTTTTAGAGTGTAGTGTTCTATTCAAAATCCTATCTGGTTCCCCTTCGGGAACTCAAGCTGCGTTGAAACGCTAGGGGAAAGCCCTCAGTGTGACCACGCTCTGAAACACGTGTGTAATCAGTCCAGTGGAGCAACGAGATATCACAGACAAGGTGATGTGGAGACCAGGAAGCATAAAAGCATGTGCGGTGAGTAAGTCCGTAGCTTCTGTCCTTTCAACAAGCACTCTGTGTGTGTGTGTGTGTGTGTGTGTGTCACTCTGTTTTTTTTGTTCTAGTTTGCACAGCTTTTATTTGAGAGTGTCACTATGTCCACAACCATTCATAATGTGCCCTTTTAATTCTAAGGAATTGAATTTATTTACTGTGCTCTCTTGGTTCGGAGGCACGCTTGCATTTTCTTCCCCCATTTGAGAGCATGGTGCTACACCTCTCTTCCTCCGAGGAGGTTGATGTGTGGGCACACTGACATAGGCTGCTGGGCAGGAGTAGCCTCTGTAGAGTGGCCATTTACTGCACTCTCACCCCGTACTTTCACTAAGTGTGTGGATGCTGCTCTGGCTCAGCTGTGACTTCAGGGCATCTGCATACTGAACAATATTGACTTTTTGTCGATATTAGCTCATTCTCAGCAGCTACTGGCTCGGCATCAAGATGTCGTCCTCGCCCATATGAAAGAACTGGGGTTGCGACTAAATGCTGGGAAAAGTGTGCTTTTTCCATTACAGAGAACCACTTATCTGGGCATGGTATACCTTTTGGCCTGCTGTACATGAGACCCCTGCAGTGGTGACTCAGAACCAAGGGGTTTTTCCCCCACTTTGCATGATCAAGGTCACGCGGCGCTGCCTACGTGCCTTAGACGTGGAGAAAGCCTTGCTTACTGTCTCAGGGCCCAGTGTTGGGGACTCGTTGTTGTCGCTTAATGCTAACGGCAGATGCCACCCGTACCGGTTGGTGAGTGGTCATAAGGCAGCATCTGCCGAACGCATCTCAATGGGTCCTGCACACTGTAGAGAAGGCTACAGAATCCAGTTTGGTTCTTGTGCCGCCTCCACCCATGGGTCTTCCCACACTGGTGGGCCCCGAGCAGATTCTGGTTATGGAACAAGAAGTACCCTTTCTTGAGAATGGAGCCATTGAGGTGGTCCCTCCTTTCGCAGAGAGTCCAGGTTCTACAGCCAGTACTTCACTGCACTGTTCCAAAGAAGGATGGGGAGAGGTTGCGTTCTAGATCTGCATCAGCTGAACTGCGCTGTCATGCGCCTCAGGTTCAGTATGCTATGTTACGACAGATCTGAGGGACGCATACCTCCACATTTCCATCCTTCTTCAACACAGAGGTTCGCTTTGGGGGCGAAGCGTACCAGTATCAGGTTCTTCCGTCCGGCCTTGCACTCTGACCCCACACCTTCACCAAGTGTGTAGATGTTGCTCTGGCTCCTCTGAGATTTCAGGGCTTATCTGGCCGTGGTGTGGGATTCAACCATGATGCAGGCACGTCTGTCTCTTGCTCGGATCGAGTCGATCCTCACCTCAGTCAAGAGAGTCAAAATAGGCCAGTCACTCACTGTCAAACAGTTCCAGAAACTGTTGGGTCTGATGACAGCTGCGCCCAACGTACCTTTTGGCCTGCTGTACATGAGACCCCTGCAGTGGGGAGATGTGGAAGCTGTGGATGTGGCCCCTGAGGGGGCATAACTCATAGCCTCCAGTCTCTTAATCGAGGTCGTTTAGACCATCCTCCAATCCAGACCAATTCCCTCAACAAGGAAACTGTACACCTGGAAGTGGAGATTCTTCACTTCCTGGTGTGGCAACCGCCAGCTCGACCCAGTCCACTGCCCAGTTAGTACAGTGCTGGAGTTCCTGCAGGCCCCGTTCGCCGCAGGGTTGACCCACTCCACCTTGAAGGTGTACATGGCGGCCATAGCTGCCTTCCACTCCCCTCTTGGTGGTCAATCAGTGGGAAAGCACCCCCTGGTTACACGTTTCCTCCGAGGTGTGCTGAGGCCTCTGGCCAGGTATAGCTTTTGCTATGTGGTGACTGGGGTCCTCTGACCCCGCCCCCCCCTCTCTGTTTGGGGGTCAAGGCTCACTTCACCTGGAGTATGGCGGCCTCCAAGGCCTTCTCGTCAGGGGTTTCCCTCTCTGACATTTGCAACACTGCGGGTTGGTCTATGCCACTCACTTTCGTGAGGTTCTACAGCCTCGATATTCATGCCACTCCTGGCTCCTCTATTCTCTTGCCCTAGCTGTGCACAGTGATACACACTAGGCAGGGATTTTGAAAGTCTGGCAGCATGGCCATCTCATTCATGGCCATCTCATCCTAGCGTTTCGGCGCGGTTCGAGTTCCCTAAGGGGAATGTCCCAGGTTACGTACGTAACCATGGTCCCCCAAGGGAACGAAATGCTGTATCTCATTGCTATACTTCCGCCATCCCTGCTACGCTTGCTTCTCTAACACAAGCTACCGGCTTACACACAGCACGTGCATTTATGCTTCCTGGTCTCCACGTCACCTCGCCCATGATGTCCCGTTGTCCTGTTGCTCCATTGGACTGAGCATTTTGACGCAGCGTCTCATTCCCTCGGGGAACCATGGTTACATACGTAACCTGGGATATTTCTACTGTCATTAAAGTAGATGCTTTTAGCTCATCATTCCAAAATAAAACTACTGAAGAACAGAAGGGGAAACAACTACACAGCAGCAATGGGTACAAAATGAGAGTGAGTGAATGACAGTTTTCATTTTTGGTTGAACTATTCCTTCAACATTAATGTCTTGTCATTGTGTCATGACTTGTGATTGCTTGATTGTCACAGCAGGTTCACATAGAGTGTAGACAAAGAAATGACTCAACAAATGGTGCCTGGTTCGATCATGGTGTAATGCATGAATGGATTACTGTTGTAATAAAACTGGCTGTTTTGTGTTTATAATCACCTGTGCCGAAAGGAAGAGAGTAGATAAAGGTGCCAGGCACCTGTTCAGCAGCCCGTTTGTACCACAGAGGAAAATGATCAGCACTGAACACCACCTCCTTATCTTCTCCTGTCAGGAAGTCTCTTACAACACACACCACACACAATGCTCATTATTACAGGCTGCTAGAAAACAAATAATAAACTAATAATATTTGACATGCTAGAAGATCAGGCTATGTTTATTTTTGGATAACATTTATTGTAGTGTTATTGTGACACAGATTACTTGAAACAGCAGTTTGTTTTGTAGCCAGTGTTGGGGAAGCTATTATGGCACATAGTCTAGTTACAATACTACTATTGTTAATAAAAAAAGTTCACAGACAAGCTACTATTTAAAGAAGTTGTTCCCTTTTAAGTCAGTCATATCAATGCTTTATTAGTTGCTGACACTATGAGAACTCAAGTGCGACACACTGAAGCCTGTATAACAAAGCCAATTCACCCTCATCACCAGAAAAACTTCAGTCCATTTTGGACTTTAGGGCCTTGGATAGGACACTGAGGAAGTCTCCAGATGATGACTCTAATCAGTAATGGCTCATTTCCACTTTCACCAGGTGTATAGATGCTGTCCTAGCTCAGCTGAGGCTGAGCAGTGTTAAATTCTGAACTAACTGGATGATTAATTCATTTGTTTTTCAATTAAGCTGGTGTGTAAGCACAGAGATTGGCCTGTTCTGCATTTGGACTACCAGGCATTACAGAATTCTAAGAAACGAAACTAAACTAACCATGAGTGCATGCATGACAGCACTGTAGCTCTTCCATTGTGAATGTTTCAGCAGATGTTGTGCTTGATGGACATTATGGCACCATCACCCTTTCAAGGCTGTTGTGCATTAGGCCCCTCCAATACTGGGTGAACTTCAGAGTTCCTCATTACATGTGGCAAAGCAGTTTTTCATGTTTTCTGGTGATGTGCCACTGTATCGCCAAGCTAGCCATTTCATTCTACCTGGAGGGAGTAGTGCTAGATTGGTGGTCAGGTGCAAGGCTGTCACAATAGATGCATCAGGCTGGGGAGCCTTGTGGAACAGTTGTCCAGCATTTGGCACCTGGAGCCAGTTGCACCAGCTGGATGTACACCCAGTTGTAAGGCTGGACTTAAAATCCACTTTAAGTCCTGCAAAAAATTAATACCTGTTGCACCATCTTGGTGTAGTGCTATGTCTGAGATTAAATCTTATGCCTTGTCAAAGATAGATGTAAAGTGAAAAGTCATGATTTGTCTGGACATGATTAGTTTTTTGGATTCATGTCTCCGAATGAATTATTACTGCAAATGTGAAGATTAAAGGTTTATGGACTTTTCAGGGAGGATATATGTAGACGATATATATCCTGATTGGTGTAGGCTACCACACTGCTGATAGAGGCAACACAAAATATATTTCTACTGGAACGTGCAGAAATGCTGTCATGAACGTGCATATGACAGTTAGCGAAAGCTAGAGATTACAGTTCATAAAGTTTTAAATATGGATGTTTTTTCATTTAAATATGGATATTTTCCCAGAGCTGTGTGGAGTAGGCTACTTTTTATGATGGATGGATGCACCCACCATAGCAGTAGCACCAGCTACTGACTTCAAACTTTCAACACTCATTCACTGCCATTATAAAGCCATTATCATATTTAATATAACTCAGATCAGCCTGACAGAAGAAAGTTATATGCACCTAGTATGGCCCCTTAATTGGATCCATACTGTCCTATTGGATCCCAGCCCCTGAACAGGAGCTTAGTTCAGTGCCACATAAATTGCCTTGAGCTGTTTGGGGTTCTTTTGGCTCTCAGAGCTTTTTCAGATGTGAGCAGCCAGTGGGGAGTTAACACTACAAGAAACCTCCTTAGTACTTGTAATTACCCTGAAGGCTAAAATTACACTGTTTTATGTGTTGGCCGTGGCACAGTGTGGTGGGCATACAGTTCCCTTAGCTACTGACAGCATTAAAGTAAGTGAATGTAAGGGATTAAACTTTCAACATTAACATAACCTCGTTTCCCTGATGGGGCAGAAGAAGGAGAAGAAGAGTCTCGTGACACTCAAATATGGAGTGGATTGTCAATCGACATCTGCACTGAAATGTTGTACGGCTTTAGAGACCACTCAAGGGTGGAGATCCCATAGTGTCAGCTACAAATTTTGCCCTTCTTACAGGGAAGAATTACCAGTTACTAAGAAAAATGAGCTAACTACACTCAAAGGAGTAACATCTTAAATATATAAATAGCGGAAGATATAATTTACAATATAGAGGATAATATAATTTTATATAGCTGTAGTTGTCTGGGACAAAAACAATGATGGTTTGTAAATAAGTTTCATTCTCAAGGGAAACAACTTTAAATTGGACTGATTAATTTATACTAAATACAACTAAACTTTGAACACGCTATTTATTTATTTATTTCTTTTTATTTATTTATTTTTTTTGCATAAATGTATATTTATACTAACATATAAAACACTACATATGAAAGAGACGACCAATTAGCATGTAACGGATTCACTAGAATGAATTTGACTTTCCAACATTATATATGAGAGGGAGGCCACTGTTGTAAAGATTAGCTTGTTACTAATTTACTGAAAAAGCTACACTATTTTGAAAGCAGCAGAGGCACTGTCACACTATTGAAAAATGTTAGCAATATTGTTGCTATTCATTAGTTACTCCACTAACACTGGCATTTACAGTCTCTTGCAAAGCATTTATTACACATCAGTTACTGTTGTTCTACTGCTCTACTGCATTTAGACTGTAATATGAACTCTGTCATAGGAGGTAAAAATTGCTAACTGATTGGTCAGTTGGTCTGGCATCACAAAAAGGTTGAGGCGTGTTAGTCCAGTTCGAGTGCCGAGGTAAGCTATCTCCACCCCTTTATCAGAATTCCTACCAGAACAAAGAGAACCACAGAAAACACATAATGAATGATAAAGTGTATAACAAAAAATTCTGGAATTCTGGGGAAAAAAAAAAAAAAAAAAACCTTTTGATTAATATTTATTTGAACTTTCAGAAGCCAGGCAATATATTACATTGTGATGAAATATTATAAAGATATTTTTAGAATAACATGCAGAGTATGTCTTGAAATTTATTTTAAAAGTATGTACTGTTCTTACTCTGATTTATTGAGAGCGAGGCTGGTCCAGTATGCTTCCAGCGGTGCTGTGACCACAGCATCAAACAGAACCTCCTGGATCAGATTCTTATCACCTACCAAAATTAAGATACTAACCAAATAATACATCATAGGCACATACAAATTATGCTCTAATATCTTCCATGTTTTAATATAATACACTATATAATATAACTTTTAAAGAGTTGCTGCCCCACATGAAACTTCATCCAAATGTGTTGCTGTTGTGTTTAGAAAAATAAGTGATTATTATTTCATTTATTTATCTTGTTTTTGTTTTGTTTGTTTGTTTGTTGGTTGGTTGGTTGGTTGTTGGACAACAAATCAGAGTCATCAAAACAAATGTTAGTGTGTATGTGTATTCAACTTACACTTCAGATGTGGTTCTCCATTAAAATGGAGCTTGATGGCATCAATCTGAGTTAGAAAATTGTGTTCTGGATGTTCCTCTGTGTTACAGTATGTCCTGAAAAGTCAAACCAATCGGTCACACACATGCAAACATCATTCTGGAGACTCCTCAAAAAGGTACTTTAAAGTCACTGAATAAAACATCTTAAGATACTACTGTACCATTCATTCGCTAATACAACATCCGGGTGCTCCAAATCATGTAGCCCTGAAACAGAAGAAACACCCATCATGCTGTTGCTTAATCCTGCTTCAGATTCATATGACATGATTTAGCCAAGCAGAACATGGACCTTGATTAGCAATATCTGTTGATGAGGAACATCAATACTAATTCCTAACAAACAATCAGATCTGCACACCTAACCTAGGCTAAAAAAATCAGTAAGAAATGTTTGGTGGATAAGAATGTTTAAACCTTCAACCGCAGCCTAAGCCTGGTTTTCTGAAATGAGAGGTCTCTCTGTATTTATCATGTTTAATTAATGATAATAAATATAGGTGCCAGCAGCGATTATCGGGGTTCAAGCATTTTAAGGCATTTAAGCGCATCAGGAAAAAGACACTGTGTATTCTTCAACATAGCTGTAACCAGCTAAATCAATTGCAGGTAATTTACCACAAAAAATATAATGTTTATTAACATTTATTGCTGTTATAGCACCACCTATGGTCCGATCTCCATAAATCTTTGCAAGCTTGTAAAGAATCATCTATCACATATGCTTACCTAGATTTGTGATGTTTTGAGCTTTCATTCAGGATTTATTGGCTTTTGGGTATATTTGGCCATGCCCATTTAGTAAATAACCCTGTTTATAGCTAACCAAAGTGTAAAGTTCAACTTTTACTTATTTATTTACCTTCTTTTTTTTTTGGAGAATTATTGACCTATACAGTGCAGAGAATTGTATTGCAGTAGTTTTGTTATGACTGGGTGAAAAATCTAGGAATAGTTTGCAAAATATATTTGTTTTTAAAATACTCTTGAATAATTTTTGTACGATTTGATTGACAGTAGTGGTTCTTAAGGCATAGTCGTTCAGAATGAGGGGATCTAACACATGATATTTGTTAAGTGAAACGCCACATGATTACAGAGGTGTTTAGCGCCCCTTAGTGGCTGATATCTTTCAAATTTCTCACAGACCTTTAGGGCCATGAGTCAAACAGACCCACTGAGTTTTGTTCCGATGGACCTCCGTTAACCTTGTCTAATAGGTGCTCAAACTTCATTGGCCAATGGCAAACATGTTTTTAACGCATACAGGCAGACATTTATTATAATCTATTAAGTAAATCATAGTGAACAGAGTCTCTTTAAATCTATAATTACCTTCTTCAACAGAGATATTTCCTCTGAAGAAATATTTGCCATGACCTCTGGACAGGGCCACTCCTAAGCTGAAAACAAGAGAAATAAATAACAGACATCTGCTTGAATACAGATATTTACATTACCAATCTATTCTTTATTCTGTTTGTTACATAGTATTTATTCATCCATTCTGGCTTCTGTGGTTCTGTTTATTTCTTGCACTACCACACATACCATAGATTTTGTAAATAATCAAGCTCCGTTTTTGCTGTTCAATGTTGGGGCGAATTTTAAAAATAATACACACCACCTGGACCAGTTAGATACATTGTACTTGCTACATCGTAAGAAAAATGGCATCTACGCTAATATTAGTCTGTTTCATTCTTATTCCGAGGTCACCCAGATCCAGCCTGTATCCAGATCAGATGGTCACTGAAGTCACCCGGATCCAAACTGCATCCAGTCCAGATGGTGGATCAGCACCTAGAGCATGCCAGCTAGATGAGCCCTAGAGACAGATCCGCAGCGAAAACCTCATCACCTCGACAGCCATCAGCACAAGACCACAGGAAGCAGATGAGTTTTGCATCCTGGAATTAAACCACGCCATGCTGGTTACGTTTGGCCAGAGGAGAACTGGACTGAACCTGGTTTCTCCCAAGTTTTTTTTCTCCATTCTGTTACTGACACAGTTTTGGTTCCTTGCCACTGTCGCCTTTGGCTTGCTCAGATGGGGACACTTAATATCTGGCAAAACTGTTGACTTCGTTGCACAATTACTATTTGAACTGATCTGAGCTGGATGATGACAACACCAAATCAATGATGAACTGGTTTTAACTAGAAAAGTGTTTACTCAAAGTGTTTATCGTCTTTTGGCATTATTGACACACTATTTTCCTGTTTAACACTGTAAAGCTGCTCTGACACAATCTGTATTGCATAAAGCGCTATATAAAGGTGACTTGACTTCACCTGACATTATTCCCAACACTTCCCACTCAACAGGTAGGTCTAAACTATGAGTTACAGTCCCCCCCCACAGCAGCAGCAAATGCACACCAGCAAGACGGCTTTTACAACCAATAGAAATTTGCAGAGAGTTTTGACACACTTAGTTTAAGTATTTTATTGGTAACTTGTAATGTAAGTTGAAATGTAACTACTTTTTCAGAAGGCTCTTGTCAGTAGTTGAACTACTTTGGCCACGTACACACTGCAAGTTGAGTCCCGTAGATTATCATTCCATGTGTGTATGGAACAGCAGTCACTCCCGCATTTGTAATCATAACAACATGTTGGCATCCTGCGTGAGTGAATAAGAATTTAGCTGTTTGATATCTGCCATTGTTTGACTAAAGACTCTTTTTTTTCCACTGATTTTTAGCTAAAATGCTGCTGTTTTTTGTGCTTGTCCTTGTATGTTGTTTATTATATACAGTCATGGCCAAAAATATTGGCACCATTACAACTCTAAAAATGTAACGCTTCTCTCAGAAAATGTCTGCAGTTGCAAATGTTTTGGTATTCACGTGTGTTTTTTTGTTTGCATTGGAACAACACAGAGCAAAAAAACAGAGAAGAAAAGTCAAATCTAATACAGTTCCACACAGAACCCAAAAAATGCACTGGACAAAATTATTGGCACCCTTTACTTAATATTTGGTAGCACCCCCTTTAGAAAAAAATAACTGATATCAGTCGCTTCCTATAACCACGAATGAGTTTCTTACACCTCTCTACTGGAATTTTGGAGCACTCTTCTTTTGCAAACTGCTCCAGGTCATTCAGATTTGAAGGATGTCTTCTCCCAACTGCTGTTTTGAGATCTCTCCACAGGTGCTCTATGGGATTCAGATCTGGATTTATTGCTGGCCATTTCAGAACTCTCCAGCGCTTTGTTTGTAAACATTTCTAAGTGCTTTTTGAAGTGTGTTTCGGGCCATTGTCCTGCTGGAAGACCAGTGACCTCTGGTGGAGACGCAGCTTTCTGAGACTGGCCACTACGTTGCGCCCAAAAATTCTTTGGTAATCATCAGATTTCATGATACCGTTCACACAGTCAAGGCATCCAGTGCCAGAAGCAGCAAAGCAACCCCAAAAAATCTTTGAACCTCCACAATGTTTGACTGTAGGGACTGTGTTCTTTTCTTTAAAGACCTCATTTCTTTTTCTGTAAACAGTGCCATGATGTCCTTTACCAAAAAGCTCTACTTTTGTCTCATCTGTCCACAGTATGTTCTCCCAGAAGGATTGAGGTTTTGTCACATAAGTTTTGGCAAACTCCAGTCTTGCTTTTTTATGTCTTTGTGTCAGCAGTGGTGTCCTCCTGGGTCTCCTACGGATGTTGTACCCTGTGTCTGCAGATCAGCTTGAATTTGTTTGGAAGTTAATCAGGGTTCTTTATCCACCATTCGAACAATCCTTCGTTGTAATTTTTCATTAATTTTGCTGTTCCGTCCACATCAAGGGAGGTTAGCTACAGTGCCAATGGCTGTAAACCTCTTGATGATATTGCACACAGTGGACACAGGATCATTAAGATCTCTGGAGATGGACTTGTAGCCTTGAGATTGTCCATGTTTTTCCACAATTTTTTCTCTCAAACCCACAGACAGCTGTTTACACTTCTACTCTATGCTCAGTGTGACACACAACACAAAGGTTGAGTCAACTTTTCTCGTTTCTTTAACTGGTTGCAAGTGTGATTACTCTTTTTGCCCACACCTGTTACTTACCACAGGTGTGTCTAAATACAAATTACTGGAGCATTACATGCTTAAAAAGCAATTATTTCTTACAATTTTTACAAGGTGCCAATAATTTTGTCCAGTCCATTTTTGAGTTCTGTGTGAAATTTGTTCAAGTTTGACTTTTGTGTGTGTGTGTTGTTGCAGTGCAAACAAAAACAATAGGCATGTGAATACCAAAACATTTGCAATTGGAACAATTTACTGAGAGAAGTTTGCAAGGGTGCCAATATTTTTGGCCATGACTGTATATACATATATACAGTGCACCACAGGTCTTGTGAGTGCAACTAGCCCCGTGTCAAAATGTGCAAAGATTAAGACTTCTTTCACTGTTATTTTCTTGCATCTTACATACAGCAAAGACACATTTCTGATGTGCATTTAAATACATTATTAACAACGAGTTGTTTGGTTAATTTCCGTACACACTGCGTAGAATTTCTGTAAATGCAGTTGTCACTACCTGTGTTTTTCTGGAGTTAACGTGGTTGTCTCACTTAGTGAATTATTTGTGTACAGAATCCGATTAAGGTTTAAAAGGTGAACTGACAACCAAATTTAGCTGCAGTGTGTTACACAGCCTTTAAGTTATGAACAGCCTGTAGCTTGGAGAAATCCAGCATCACTGGCTGCATTATAAGGAGCAGCAGAAAACAAATTTACCCTCAAAGGGGAAGGTATTAGCAAGGGCGTAGTTTGGGTTTGAACACTGGGGGGGGGTTAGTTTATTTGCTTTTAGATACTGTTCAGCTTTCTCCAAAGCATTTTAAAGTGTCTGTTTCTCTAAATAATTCACATAATTCACATAGGCTATTTGACCATCAGCTCCGCGATAGGAACGGCTTGTGCAAATCTCATCACACATGCACTGGCGAACACATACAGAGTATAAGGTGATTCACGCGACACTCAAGAACTGTGCTTCAGTCATACTGTGCTGATAAATGATAAATGGTATAAATGAATGAATGAATTTTAAATGAATGAATATAAATGAATATGAATTTTGTCATTTTTAAATACCTGCAGTACAGGTAACAACCGAATACTGAAGTATTACCAGATTTTGACGTAATCTTAGTTGGCTGGGGGAAAAAACTGCATGGTAATCCTGCAACCTGAAACATCATGATGCTAACCTACTTACACCCTCAAAGCACAACCCAGAGCCTCAACAACCACTTCCACTGTGTTGGTGTGCAATGTTACATTTGTCAAAGCACCTCAGCACCAACTGCCCTGAACCCTGATGCTACAAAGGATGGTAGCTGAGAACAGGCATGATCGGAATATCATACTTCCATGTAGGCTGGATTCTGCTGGATTCAACCCTTTCGAGCTGTTACACTGCCATTCTTGTCTGTGCCCCATTCTGATACCACTACACTACAAATATTTGCTACAAAAATACTGTACAATAATTTTTTATTCTATATACTTTATTCCACCTTTATTATTTTAACAGATGCTCTTGTCAAAAGCAACTTATGCTTTTATCATGAATTTACTGGGTATTGAACACATGATCTTATCACTGATATGTCTTGCTGTACTGCAGAGATTAGAAACTTTTGTTAAAAACATCAAATTAAACCCACCTGCCTGTTCAAGCAAGAAGACTAAGGTCAAAATCCAAAGGCTGCAGGACAGTGGTTTGTGCAGTCGGTAGTGCAATGGGAGTCCAGCCTTCTGTCTCAATCTCAGTTTTCTTGTTGTTCCACTTTTTTATGTATATAAATATTTAAAGAAAAAAAATATCTTACCTGAAGGGAGTTCCTTTAATGTCTGTGTAGTAGTAGTCATTGTGTAGAACAAGCACACGCTTCTGAGCCATAAACAAACACACAAACACTATAAGAGAATGATAAACCTATTGATAGACCTATTACTCATGTTTGTCTGTGTGTGTAGAGTTTCTTGCCCCTTTATCCACAGTCTTCTTCACTTTCATAGAGAAGCTTCCCGTCTGCCTATTCACCATGGCATTACGCAACTGGAGAAAAAGAAAAACTGACAATCAAATTGAGAAATCTACATTGAATTATTTTAATAATAAAATGTGAGTGAGGTTTGCCTCACAATGTTAGGGTGTTGCTAGCTGATTTATAGTTATTATTAGAATAACATAGTTATTAGATATTAGAACCTTTTAGAAGTCTCTATGATATTCTGATCTCCATACAAAGTTCTTCTCTTTTTCTAACTAGCTTTTTCAGCTTTAAAAGAAAATGAATATCAGAAGGCTGATAAGAAGGCTGGACGTACTTCTCTCCTGTCAGTCACTGGGTCCACACATCGCTAAGCTCAGGACATCCTGGGGAAAACCATACCATCTAGCTGAACTGCTCTATTTGTGCCCAGGTTAAATTCTTTAAAAAAATTGCAGCAGGCCTCCTTCATCCACTACCCATAGCTCACCATCCCTGGTCCCACCTGGGTGTTGATATAACAGACTTCCCTTCATTTCATGGTGGTGTAATCACTTGGAGAATGAGTATAATATGTTGTAATGATTTGCTGTTTCTCCGTCACCTTTCTCCCCTCAGGAATCTCTGGCACCCCTACTCACCATATAAATAGACCTGGACTCCCTCACCCCCTTTGCAAAGTCTTGTTTCACTAGTTTTGAAGTGGTGGAATAATCCACCAATGCAGCTTATTAGTCAAGGCTCGCTGCCAGTCTAAAGAAGACTGAAGTCATGCTATATGTGGTGAACTATTTAAATTCCAATCCACTGTTAATTTCCACAGGCCACACAGTGCTGACAGCTGTTGCATTCTCGCAGCTGATGCAACTGTGAACTCTGACATCTGGGGCTGCAAAAGCCAGTGCTGCCAACTGTCTATACGGGATAAGCAGGGTATCCTGTTTTACACATAGATGTCAGTATAAAAAGGCAGTCATCCTCACAGTTCTGTTGTATGCATCTGAGTCCATTTATCGCCAGCAGACTGCCAAACTTGAACAGGGTCATATGCGCCGTCTCCGTCGTACTGCACATGTCAAATGACAGGATAAAGTCCCAAACATTGAGGTGCTCCAGACCTGTGGCTGGTATTGAATATTAAGGCTGGTGTTGAGTAGGAGATCGAGGAGGGCAACGTTATAATGATGGCCTAAAAGCCAATCTAAACTATGTAACATGGACCCAGATATGGTCACAGACAGGGCGTACACTCCTTTAAGTCCAGCTGGATCAATGGTGCATCACATATGAAGGCACCAAAAGCCCAACATCCTAAAATTTACATCTAGCCAGTTTATGTCCAAAACCTGTGGCCGACCATGTGCCTCGAGGATCAGCCTCTACACACATTGTAGGACGCACCAACAGCTGTGAACAACACAGCAGGCTATTGTACTGTTAATGAAATGTGATAGAGAACTGTTAGCATACCTGCCACAATTACACGTCTATCCTCCTAGTATAACTGTCAAGACACAAGCCTGTTTGCTGCTGTAATTCCTCACTGCTCAAATACTTTTCAAGCAAAAACACATTTGATTAGTACTATTACATAAACCTCACTCTTACTTACTGTTTTGCACTCTTACTCACTATTATTCAATTTATGTATGACTGACAAATATGAACCACATTAAGATTATTAGTTTGGGTTACTACTGCATGGATTGAAAATAAAATCTATAAATCTTAAATATAAACTTAAATATTTTTGAGTGTTACTGGATTATCATAGTTGCACAGTATCAGTAGGAGCCTACTGTCAACAGACAGTATGTTTTGTTTGTTTGTTTGTTTTAAGTGCATGCTTAAATGATGTTCTGTGAACATAATTGCAGTGCACTTTAAAGCAAGTAGGATTCTGACTGTATTACCATGTAATGCCAAGCCAGCAGAGGGAGCCATCTCCCGAATACTGACTGCGCGCTCCCTCTGCTGCTTCTACTGCTACTTCCTGTTTGGCAGTATTTAAGGACTCACCATGTGCTCACACGTCGCGAAGTATTGCCAGTTTACCTGCCTTACCGAGCGTTTTCTGATTATCCTGATTTGTTTACACGTGTATGATCATGCTCTGTTTGCTGACTACCGTTTTCTTGGATTTCCCTATTGGATTGTTTGCCTGTGTGGACTGCTATTACGGTTTGACATTATTGCCTGGTTTCTCACTACGTTTAACGGATTACCCCTGGACTGTTGAAAGATTGGACTGCTTTCTGGTTACCGACCCACTGCCTGGTTACACGTGTATGTTCTCTGTTGTTTGCAATAAACTTCCGCATATGGATTCTAACGCCGCCTCAGCGTCATCGTTACAGAATACTTCGCCTACCTTGAATCCAGCGGAGGTCTCCAACTTGCAAGCAGCATTCGCTTACCAAAGCGAATTATTAAAGAGTTATCAGGAGCAACTCGCGAAGCTACAATCAGTCAACGAACACCTGACGCACTACGTACGATCTCTGCCTCCTCCCATGCTTTCAACGGTAAGCTTCGCTCTTCCTAATAAGTTTGACGGTACGGCTGAGCAATGCAAAGGTTTTGTTCGTCAAGTAAAGCTGTATTTTGAATACCAACAAGACCGTTTTGAATCAGAGGAGAAGAGATGTGCGTTTCTGATGACTCTGCTCACAGGAAGAGCTTTAGATTGGGCCTCAGCTGTATGGGACGCCGACCCTCAACTCAAGAAATCTGTCGAGTATTTTCTGCTACAGATTCAAGAAGTGTTCGAATATCCCGCAGGGGGCAGGGATATTTCGACGCAACTCATTCACGCTAAGCAGGGTAACCGTACAGCAGCGGAGTATGCGATCGAGTTTCGTACTCTGGCAGCCCAGAGTGGATGGAATGATGTTTCTCTTAAAGCTATCTTCTACAACAGTTTAAACATCGATCTACAAACCGAGCTTGCCTGCCGGCGAGAGAATTCATCATTTTCTGAACTCATCAACCTCACTATCAAGATCGACAATCTCATGAGGCAGTCACCCAAGCAACGCTCTAGCAAGAGCAACCGGCACATGTCATCAATCTGTGATCCAGCAACGGAACAAACACCGTCCGAACCCATGCAACTCAACGCCTCACAATTGACTGAAGAGGAACGGGTTAGACGTCGTCTAAACCATCTGTGTTTTTACTGCGGTGGACCAGGCCACCGTAGCAATGGATGTTCACTCAAGTCCAAGAATTCATCAGGGGTAAATATCAAAAATCTCTCGTTGCTGCAGTATAAATCTCTGACATTGCCGGTTACCATAAGAACTGATACTCTCTCTCTTGATCTTACAGCAATGATTGACTCTGGGGCCGCACTGAATCTTATTAACAAAGACATCGTCAAGAAATATAACATCCCCACTCAACCATGCATACCACCCATCCAAATCAAAGCCATCAACGACACCCTCATCGACCACGGCATCCACCATCAAACCAGAACCGTAACACTACAGATTGGCTTACTCCATCAAGAGAGTATCACCTTGTATGTGGTCGATTCACCCAAGTACGAAGTCATCCTCGGATTCCCCTGGCTCTCCATCCATGATCCTGACATCTCCTGGTTCCAGGGGGAACTGACTCATTGGTCACGATTCTGCATGGAAAACTGTCTCCTCGCTCAACCACAACCATGTCTCACCACAAGCATCGAGAGTCCCGACACCCAGGTAAAGATCACCATTCCAAGTCACTATCAAGATTTATCTGAGGTGTTCAGCAAGACAAAAGCCACACAGCTTCCTCCACACCGTCCCTGGCACTGTGCAATTGAATTACTGCCCAACGCCATGCCACCCAAGAGTAAAGTTTACCCGTTGTCACGGATGGAGGACCAAGCTATGGAGGATTACATTGAGGAGGCACTTGAATCAGGTTTCATCCGTGTGTCAACATCCCCTGCAGCAGCAGGGTTTTTTCTTCGTAAGCAAGAAGGATGGTGGGTTAAGGCCTTGTATTGATTATCGAGGACTTAACAACGTCGCGGTAAAGTTCCGTTACCCTCTGCCTCTAGTTCCCCTGGCTCTAGAACTACGGGAGGCCACCATTTACACCAAACTTGATTTACGAAGCGCATACAACCTCATCAGGATCAAGGAGGGGGACGAGTGGAAGACTGCATTTCTTACCACCAGGGGGCACTACGAATACCAGGTGATGCCGTATGGGTTAGCCAATGCCCCAGCTGTCTTCCAGTCCTTTATAAACAAAATACTTAAGGACTTCATGAACAAGTTTGTAATCGCCTACATTGACGACATTTTGATCTTTTCCAAGTCAGAAGCAGAACACATCTCCCATGTACGTGCAGTACTATCTCGCCTGCTGGACCACCAACTGTATGTCAAGGCAGAAAAGTGTGAGTTTCACGTCCACCAGACATCCTTCCTCGGATATCAAGTCAGCCACCAGGGGGTCAAGATGGATTCAAGTAAGATCCAGGCAGTCACGGAGTGGCCTCAGCCGTCAACTATCAAGGAGTTACAAAGATTCCTGGGCTTTGCCAACTTTTATCGCCGATTCATCCGTAACTATAGTACCATTGCTGCTCCACTAACATCACTGCTAAAGAACAAACCCAAGAAGCTCTGTTGGACCGAAGGCGCAGATCGAGCATTCTCCACACTCAAGGCAAGCTTCACTTCCGCCCCTATCTTGAAACACCCCGATCCCGAATTGCCATTTGTCGTGGAGGTGGATGCATCGGACTGCGGTATCGGAGCCATCCTGTCTCAACGTCACGGTCAGCCAGGCAAACTTCACCCCTGTGCCTTCTATTCCAGAAAACTCACCAGTGCGGAACGGAATTATGACGTGGGTAACAAGGAATTATTATCCATGAAAGCAGCTATTGAGGAGTGGCGGCACTGGCTTGAGGGCGCCAAACACCCGTTTCAAGTTATCACCGACCACAAGAATCTTGAGTATATCAAGGGTGCTAAGAGGCTGAATCCACGCCAGGTTCGTTGGGCCCTCTTCTTCACTCGTTTCAACTTTACAGTCACTTATCGACCTGGAAGCAAGAATAGTAAGGCAGACGCCCTCTCCCGGCAACATGATCCTCACATGGATCTTCTCCCACCAGAACCCATTCTTCCACCCACTGTCATTCTGGCTGGACATCATGGAGGAGATTCAGCGAAGGCACGAGCAGGACCCTCCACCGCCACAATGTCCACCCAATAAGCACTATGTACCTCAAGACATGCGTCAACAAGTTCTCCAATGGGTCCACACATCTCTCAGTGCAGGACACCCGGGTATATCACGCACACTACATCTGGTGAAAAACTCATTCTGGTGGCCTTCAATAACCGCTGACACCTCTACCTTCATCAAGTCTTGTCAGATCTGTGCACAGTCTAAGACCCCCAAGGAACTACCTTCAGGACTACTGCAACCATTACCCATTCCCCAACGACCCTGGTCCCATCTTTCCATAGATTTCGTCACGGATCTGCCACCCTCCCAAGAATTCACAACCATTCTGGTAATCATTGACCGTTTCTCCAAATCCTGCCGTCTCATTCCACTAAAAGGTTTACCCACAGCCATGGAAACAGCCCTAGCCCTCTTCAACCATGTCTTCCGTGTGTATGGTCTACCTGAGGATATCGTAAGTGACAGAGGAACTCAGTTCACTTCACAAGTCTGGAAGGCCTTCTGCAAGCAACTCGACATCAATGTCAGCCTCACCTCAGGTTACCATCCACAAAGTAATGGGCAGGTAGAGAGATTAAATCAGGAGATCGGTCGATACCTGCGCTCATACTGCAGTAGAGAACAGCACAGATGGTCAGAGTTCCTTCCCTGGGCCGAATATGCCCAAAACTCACTCACCCACTCTTCTACAGGCCTCACCCCCTTTCAGTGTGTCCTGGGGTTTCAGCCCCCCATGTTCCCGTGGTCAGGTGAACCTTCTTCGGTACCGGCTGTCGATGATTGGATTAAGCGTAGTGAGAGGGTGTGGGACAGTGCTCATGTGCGTCTCCAGCGGGCTGTAAGGAATCAGGAGATCCAGGCCAACAGACGCCGCCTTCCACACCCTCCCTACCAACCTGGACAGCGGGTCTGGCTCTCTACAAGGGACATCAAGCTGCGGCTGCCCAGCAGGAAGCTCAGCCCAAGGTATGTAGGCCCATTTAAAATTCTTAAGAGAATTAATGAAGTTACATACCAGCTTGAGCTTCCTCCTAACTATCGTATCTCTCCCTCCTTCCATGTGTCGCTCCTCAAACCGGTCCACCCGGAGGCTGATCCCGGCCAGATGGCCCCAGAACCGCCGCCACCCTTGGATGTGGACGGCTCGCCTGCATATCAGGTGAAGGAGTTGCTGGACTCTCGGCGCAGAGGGGGTCAGCTCCAATATTTGGTGGACTGGGAGGGCTATGGACCTGAGGAGAGGTCATGGGTAGCCGCCAACGACATTCTGGATCCGTCTCTCACGGAGGAGTTCCACCGAGCCAGACCCGATCGTCCAGCACCACGACCACAGGGACGTCCTCGCCGAGCTCCAGGAGTCGCTCCTAGAGGGAGGGGTACTGTAATGCCAAGCCAGCAGAGGGAGCCATCTCCCGAATACTGACTGCGCGCTCCCTCTGCTGCTTCTACTGCTACTTCCTGTTTGGCAGTATTTAAGGACTCACCATGTGCTCACACGTCGCGAAGTATTGCCAGTTTACCTGCCTTACCGAGTGTTTTCTGATTATCCTGATTTGTTTACACGTGTATGATTCTGCTCTGTTTGCTGACTACCGTTTTCTTGGATTTCCCTATTGGATTGTTTGCCTGTGTGGACTGCTATTACGGTTTGACATTATTGCCTGGTTTCTCACTACGTTTAACGGATTACCCCTGGACTGTTGAAAGATTGGACTGCTTTCTGGTTACCGACCCACTACCTGGTTACACGTGTATGTTCTCTGTTGTTTGCAATAAACTTCCGCATATGGATTCTAACGCCGCCTCAGCGTCATCGTTACATACCAGTGTTTTTATTATTCATCAGGACAGAAAAAAAATCCACTGATATCACAGACTGCACTACTCTCTCTTTTTAAACTCTGTTCATAATGATTATCTTTGGTGTGAACAGGTTTTTACAGGGCCAAGTGTGACAGTGTAATGCTGGGTTGAGCGAAAGCAAGATGAGGCGGATCCACATGCAGATTAGGTCTATTAACATAATGGAACAAAATAAACACGGGTAAACAAGGAAACCAAAAGCAAGAGCATCTACAGAGAAAGACATCGACTTACACTGAACAAGGGCACAGCAGTATAAATATACAAGATAGCAAGGCTAACAAGGAGAGGGTGAGCTAATGAATCACTATGACAGAGAATGAGGGTAGTAGGGATGTCACAATACTCAACATAATATTTTCGGTTTTGCATTTAAATAATTTCCTTGTTTTGTTTTTCTCGAAATTTGCTGTGTGTGTGCCTGTGATTTCACGTGCTGAGATGAGGAAACGCTTCCCTTCTAATGAAATGCAATGATAAGCCTTTCTAAACCTGTTGTCCAACAAAAGATAACATTATAACTTATTTTTACTTCACATCATCAGTCGAGTGTTTGAAATAACTTCCTTTTGTGATCTGATGTGGCTTCTTGTGATAGAATGAGGCAGACAATATATTCTATACTGTATGTCCATTAGCAATGGCTTACAAATATACTTAATCATTATGAAAATACCCGAGATGGCATGAAGAACACAGATAACTTGTATATTATTGCAGACGAGTGTTTATTGTCCTTACATTTCATTATTCAAAATGTTTAATGTTATATCTTGTTTTTATTCAGTTACAGCAATAGCGATGCCTTTATCCATATTACAGATTTCCTGGCTGGAACGTCATCAGTGTTATCTTTTTGACGCATATGTGGATTTTCTGCATGAGGGCGCCCTCTGGCGTCCAGTATGAAACCCATCCTATTTTGAGTAAAAATCAGAAAAATAATATCTCTCTCAAAAGAAATGTTAAGTAGACATATAATAATCCACGCTTTTTCCAGTGTAAAGAGGTTTACAGGAGTATTTAGTATTTTGTTGTTAATTAGATGCAAAAAAAAAAAAAAAAAAAAAAAAACACACTGATGTGGCAAGCTATCAGAACCGAACCGAAAACTGTGGTTAAAAACCCAGGTACGTACTGAACCATGGACTAACTGTATTGTTGCATCCCTAGAGGGTAACTATGGCAACAAACAGGGTAGCACATGGCACTGAACAAGGAAGTAAACATAGAAACAATGGGTAAACACAAGTAAACACAAAACAAGAGTCCCTAAACACAAAACCAAGACAGGGGAACACAGACTGGGATCATGACAGACAACAGCACTTTTAAAATTAACTGAAAATGAAAACCACAATTATTTTATTTATTTATTTATTAATTTATTTATTAACAATGATTTAAAAGGGCATCAGTAATACATTTGTAGCCTGTTCTAGCTTTGTGCAACTTTATAATATGTATTAAACTTAGATTCTGTAGACCAAATCCCCACCCTTTGGTTTTTGATTAAGAAAAGTGTATTGTTTTATTACATAATAGAAACAGCAGGTGGGATTAATGCAGTGGACCTAATAAATTGGCTCTGTATATATCCTTGTGTTATGAGTAACAAGTTTTAATGAGCATGTTTTCACCAGAATTTTCATTGAAACTATTACAACTTAACAATTTTACCTCATCCTCCTTGTCTTCCCACTCCACCTCAGACAGATCCACACTGCTGTAGCTGGATTTTCTCCTCTTTTTCCCTTCTTCATACTGGAAACACAAGACATGGAAATACCGGTGACATTAATTAACATGCTGTGTATTACAATGATGCTGTAATAAACACAATTATTTTTACCACTATATTCTCTGATCACTTGTCTCTGACTTTCTTCTGCAGATCATTAACATTTTTTTTTTCTGTGCATGTCAATGCAACATGTATAACTCTTATTAATGTTTATCCCAAAGAGATCAGAGTATCAAAGCTCTTACTCCTTTTGTAATAGAATGTGCTCTGATTTATACTGTCACTGATGCTTTTCTTTTAAAAGAAGATGTCTGAGGATCAGTGTGTGTGACAGATGTAGGCTGCCCTCTAGTGGCAGCTTGAAACTGAAGGAGTGGGCCAGATGCTTATCTTTTAAAATGGGAGATAATAAAACAGTGGGCTTTCCTGTTGCATTGTGTAGTTTAGTGTGTGTTGACACCGAGACACCAGCTACACCCTGGACATCAGCTACATGATTAAATCTCTCAAGTTTTCACTCCAAAAAAAAAAAAAAAAAAAAAAAAAAACTATTTTAGACATGACATAAATAATGATAAAGAAAATATTATAAATCAAAAGACAACATATCAAGTACTACCAATACATGAAACAGATTAAAGGTTGTACTTTTTACATTACCATTGTAAATATTTATTTGCCTGGTAATGAGCACATGCTTAATTATTATGAATTTTATAATTACTCTAAAGAAAAAAAAAATACTCCTTTTAATCTGACGTAGATGTGATGAAATATCACCTAGATTTTGATCAGTGGCTTGCTGGGATTTATGCAGAGGACGTATAAATAAATGAAAACTTGTGACTGTCTTGACCGTTATTATTGCCCTTGTGCACAGATCCCGTTTATCCTGAGTACTTTCCCTTTTTGACTATTTTACACCTTTGTTTACTGACATAAAAACACAGCAGCGAGATCATGAAGGAGGTTTTGATTCTTATGCCTGTTGATGTAAGTAGAGTGTGTTCCCATCTCATCATCTGTCAAACACTCATTACAGTTGATCAGAGGCCCTATGCAGCTGTCGGCTCACAGCACAATGATTCTAATGAGATGCATTCTCCCATCAGTCTCAGCATGTACTGGAGGACTGCTTCTTTGCTATTATCATCACATGCGATACATTACCAGAGGCTGCAAGTCTGGATGGGTGAGTATGTATCCATTATTGGTGATGGCAAAGGCATAGCCATGGATTCCCAGCTGTGAACAGACATACACACACACACACACACACACACACATCAGAAGCAGCAAATCCGTAGATACTGTCACATTTTCAAAGTGTGAGGCTGCGGTAGTCACCAGCCTTACAAAGACCCCATTTGTAAGAGTTTTGTCTATTAGTGTTTCAGCTATCTAGAGCCGCGATTCTCAACTCTGGTCCTGAGTGCCCCCCCAACACTGCACATTTTGTCTCAATTATCTGAAAAACCCATTTCAGGTCGTGGAGTTTCTTTTAATGAGCTGATGAGTTGAATCAGGTGTCTTTGATTAGGGAGACACACAAAATGTGCAGTGTTGGGGGGTGCCCAGGATCAAGGTCACTGATCCAGAATAATGATAAAAGTTTACAAAATTAGCATTTAAAACATTTAATATTTACATTAAACTGAAGCAAAATATTAAGCACTCATCTTGTACTGCACCTATTTTAGTACAACCAGACTCTCAAGAATGACACAATGTTTTAACCAGCTGTGATGTGATAAGATTTGAGCAATTTATCTATCCACACCAGATGCAACAAATCTACAATGAAAAATCAGTCAAAAATCACAGCCAATCAGAAGAACGTGTGGGCTGGCTCTCTTTCTGCAAGCACACTGCTGTCTCACAACAGAGACTGTGCATACACCAAGATGTTGCACATTTTTTTGCTTTTTGCTGTGATTGGGAGAAACTGCACAATATGGTGTATCCAGGGCAGCTCTAGTAACGCAAGTCCTGCCTTTCCCTATTTAAAAATACAGGCCTATTGGTCTAGCAGGTCGGAAAATAGCTGCCTGCAGGCTTTGCATATATTGCCAGAGAGTTTGCCAGAGATATATATATATATATATATATATATATATGTCACCTCAAAAAATGATATTCAAACTCAAATTAAACCATTTTTTGTAACGTAAAACACAATCAGTACCTAAAATGTCAGCTGCAACATTGCATAAATAGAAACCATTTCGTTGTGTATCATCATTAAATGTGGTTAGGACACAGTGTGAGAATGTTCCTCTCTCTAATTCCACCTGCCATTGACTAGTGTGTTGAGATAGGCTTGATGTTGCCTCCCATTAAATTATCGTGTCACATCATCAGGATGAATAATAATATATTAGGAATTGCGACACCTGAAAATGTATCATTGCTAACCGGCTTTTCTTCTAGTATTGCATGTGGTTGCACTGATTAGTTTATGTTTTCTGTGTCAGTTTGTGCAGTGTGCTAGGCAATGATTTGAGTGTTCCCAGGGCTTAGATTTTTCATGACATTTCATGACATCACATGAATTAATATCGTCCTTGTAAGTGACTATGGGCTGTCAAAAGAAAGAAAGAAAGAAAGAAAAAGAAAGAAAGAAAGAAAAAGAAAGAAAGAAAGAAAGAAAGATCTCAAACTAGAAAATGACAAGAAAAAAACTAAAGAGAAACATTTACTAAAGTTTGGGCACCTATACAGCAGATCCCTGTCAGCAAAAGCCCTTATTGTAAACAGTTATTACATATCATAATCTGGATGTGCTCTGTGTGCCGGAAACATGTCTTAAATTAGATTATTTTTGTCTTTAACGAGGCTGTACCCCAAGGTTATGGCTATAAACATGAACCTTGCATGAAATGAAGTGCATGTTGCATTGCAAATAGGGCCCACTATAAGCAATGACGCTGACCATGCTGGATACAGACAGTAAACACAGAGGCCTTGTTCTATTTCTGATGTGCTTCACACACTCTTGACAACAGGACAAATTGGATAACAAAACAAGATGACATGTCCAGTTCAGAGAATGCGTTAGAAGAGATGTGCCCGAAGCTGAATAACTTTAGAATAACTTCAGAACTTCTACCCAATAATAAAAAACTATTTGTTAGACGCAGTCACTCTTTGTGCTTGCTGGGTAACAGAGTTAGATGATAGCCTGATATTTTATCTAAACATCTACAATTACAATGTCAGCTCTTGAGATAGCAGATAGCGAGAACATGGAGGACATTCCCTTCTCTATTTTCATCTCTCTTGTCTCAGGAGGCTGTTCCTCACTCCCTCGGCACGGCCAAGGAGTCTGATCTTTTTTCCAACTGCAATTTCATTTGTTACAGCTCATGAGCACTGTCTTCAGGTTTCATAAGTTCCCTATTCTCCATCTCCACTAGCTCCACCATGGTCATCATCTCTGATGTGTCTACTTTCCAGAAGTCTAATACTCTGCTGACTCCCCAAGGCTTCCCCATTGTGTCGACTCTTCAGAGGTCTCCCACTTTCCTGGCCTTTTTAAGGTCTTCAGAACCACGGTTTGAGGTTACAACACCCATTGCCTGGGTATCATCCTGTGCCTTGAGAAAAGATCTGCTCACAGATTCACCGGAGATGTGCACTGTCTTAACTAATACAAACTTGACCTGAGGTTGCACCACAATAACCTCCCACATGAAGCAGGCCCAATTGCACCACTGGTGAAGCCGCTGACATGAGAGCCAGATGTCTGTGAAACAGACATACAGGAATGTTCGATTCAGACAGAGGCGAAATGACTGGACATGAGCAGTATTCAGTCATGCTTGCATCATAGATGAGTTCAGATCCACCCCTAGAAATACTATCTGCTGCTTTAGCAAAAAACAAAGCCTTCGCTTATCAAAAGATTTTCAAAAGTATGTGAAGCACCATTGCTGCGTCATCGTTGCAAAAACTTGCACAAGAAAATTAATTGCATGTCTTTACTCCTTGAATAAGCAAGCAAGGGCTGGGCTTCCTGACGAGTGCCAGCCTGCCCACTGCCAAACCTATTAGTGCCTGAAGCAACAGTAAACAGATATTTATACAAGCTGAATAAGAGACTGCATTGTGAATTTCTGGACTTGAACACAACTCCAGCTGAGAAATAGATTGCACGTGGTTCTGGGAGTGAGAGAGAAAGAGAAATTGTCTGCTCACTCTCCACAGCCTCAAGCTTAGCATAGGATCCCCAGGACTCTATCTTTTGTGGTACCTTAGCAACTATAGAACTGGACCTATGGGAAATTTTTCTTTTCCACAAGAAGCACTTTAATTTGAATTGTTAGCAGCTCAATGAACTGCAGCACTTAAGCTCTATTTGACCACAATAGCAAGTAACAAATCATGGTTCATATCTACGATATTACTCAAGTCTAATAACAATTTAAATAGGAAAGATGGTCAATTTGACACCAACTTACCTGAAACCTGTATTTTAATAGTAAATTCACAAAATTCAGAAATGAAAACAGCAGATGCTACATCATATTGTGAGAGTTTTAGTGAACATTAAATGACAATGTTATCTTCTAGAGAAAGTTCATCTAACTTTTGATATTCATTCATTCATTCATTCATTCATTCACTCTGGTAATCTTTGTGTACCTTGTATTTGGGGATGGCCTTCAGTATTTCAGACACTGGAACATCTGTGCCAACTACTCCAAGAAGAATTCCTTTATTTCTCTTAAAATAATGAACATAAGCATGTTAGGGATAAAAAATATTCGAAAAAAAAATCTATTTATATCAATTAGCAATGAAACCTTTCTACGTCAATATTTGTTTTTTCTTTCATACTTTGGCATATTTGCTCAGTTTTTTGCTATAGCTTGATGAGTGTTATACAGAAAACGTCTAGGTTACGTACGTAACCCTCGTTCCCTTCAGTCGTTTCACTACGACGTTACATATGGGAACTCGCTTGAGTGACCAATCACCTCCGAGCTTTACAGAAAAGGCCAATGAAATTGGCGAGTGGAGTTTGCGTGCAACGCCACTCCCCCGTACATACAGGTATATAAGATGGCGGCGCGCATCCACTCATTCAGGTTTTTGCTGAGGAGCCGAGCCGCAGCCCGGCGTCAGCGCAGCCTAGGGTTGTGGCAGGGGATGTAACGTCTCCGTTCCCTCCTTCAGGGAACGAGGGTTACGTACGTAACCTAGACGTTCCCCTTCAGTCGTTTCACTACGACGTTACATATGGGAACAGACCCATGGAAAAGGCCACAACCCTGAGGCTGCGTTACGCAAGACACCAAGTGCCGACAGGCGGACGTGTCGGAAAGTGGAGTCACTACGTAACCTTCCCAACGCCCTAGGGACCAGTAGAGGGGCCCCATAGGGGTGCCAGATGTACTGAAGCATGGGTTGGGGGGGCGGAGCACATGTGGTTTAGGCATGTGGAATAAAGAAATTGAATACATCTAATCTGTTATAGATGTATGAGGGAAAACACAGCCTTCTGGCTGACTGTGGAGAAATACTGAGACATGTTGCCACAACCTTCTGGGCGAAGGAGACCCAGTCGGAGCACAGTCGCGGACTACTCCGCATCTAGTCCTGACTGCGGGGCATGGAGGACCCAGGTTCGCCGGAGGGAACATACTGGGAGATAGCGCACGGATCCCGTGGGAATGGCGCAGCAAGCCGACACCTGCCGGCCTCCCGCAAATTACCTGATGTTACCTTAACACACGGGAGGACACGGGCTCGACGCGGAGATTATAGAATCTCGCGAAGGTGTTAGGTGTCGCCCAGCCCGCAGCTCTGCAGATGTCTGCTAGCGAGGCGCCGTGCGCCAGCGCATAGGAGGAGGCAACACTTCGAGTGGAGTGAGCTCGAACTCCTAGGGGGCACGGCTCCCCCTGGCTTTCGTAGGCCAGGGAGATGGCATCTACCACCCAATGGGCCAACCTCTGCTTGGAGACAGCATTTCCCTTCTGCTGTCCTCCGAAGCAAACAAAGAGCTGCTCGGAGCGTCTGAAGCTCCGGGTGCGGTCCACGTAAACCCGTAAGGCACGAACGGGACACAGCAACACTAAGGCCGGGTCTGCCTCCTCCGGGGGCAGAGCTTGCAGGTTCACCACCTGTTCCCGGAAAGGTGTGGTGGGAACCTTGGGCACGTAACCGGGCCGGGGTCTCAGGATAACGTGAGAATCAGCCGGCCCGAACTCGTTGACAGAGAAGGCTTGTAGGTCCCCGACCCTCTTGATGGAGGCGAGCGCGGTCAGGAGCGCTGTCTTAAGCGACAGGAATTTAAGCTCGACTGAAACCAGCGGCTCGAAGGGAGGTCCCCGCAGGCCCCGAAGGGCGACGGAGAGATCCCAAGAGGGTACAAGGTGCGGTCTAGGGGGATTAACCCTTCTCGCACCTCTGAGGAACCTCACGACCAGTTGATGCTTCCCGATGGATGTTCCATCGACTGCATCGTGATATGCCGCGATGGCCGCGACATACACTTTGAGAGTTGAAGGAGACAGCCTACGCTCCAACTTCTCTTGCAGGAAGGAAAGCACTACTGCGATCGGACATCTCTGTGGGTCCTCCCCACGGGAGGCACACCAGTCAACAAAGAGACCCCACCTCAGTGCGTAGGCCTGCCTCGTGGAGGGGGCTCTAGACTGAGTGATAGTTTCTATCACGGCCTGTGGAAGGCCGGCGAGGTCTACCGTGTCCCGTCCAGAAGCCACACGTGCAGATTCCATAGATCGGGACGCGGGTGCCAAATTGTGCCCATCCCCTGAGAAAGAAGGTCCTTCCTCAGGGGAATCTTCCAGGGAGGGGCTGTCGCGAGGAGCGTGAGGTCGACGAACCAGGTCCGGGTGGGCCAGTATGGCGCAACCAGCAGAACCTGCTCCCCGTCCTCCCTGATCTTGCACAGGGTCTGTGCAAGGAGGCTCACTGGGGGAAAGGCGTACTTGGGCCCCGGAGGCCAGCTGTGTGCCAGTGCGTCCCTGCCGAGGGGAGCCTCGCTGAGGGAGTAGTAGAGCTGGCAGTGGGAGGATTCCGGGGAGGCAAACAGATCTATCTGGGCCTTGCCGAATCGACTCCAAATCAGCTGGACTGTCTGGGGGTGGAGTCGCCATTCTCCAGGGTGGGTGGGCTGCCGTGAGAGCTGGTCGGCTGCACGGTTGAGCTCCCCTGGTATATGAACGGCGCGCAGCGATTTCAGCCGCGTCTGACTCCACAGGAGCAGATGGCGGGCGAGTTGCGACATACGACGGGAGCGTAGACCACCCTGGCGGTTGATGTACGCTACGGTCGCAGTGTTGTCCGTGCGGACAAGCACGTGCTTGTGGCGGAGCATCGGAAGAAACCGACGCAGCGCGAGAAGCACTGCTAGCAACTCCAGGCAGTTGATGTGCCAAAGCAGTCGAGGTCCTGTCCAGGAGCCCGAGGCTGCTTGCCCGTTGCATACAGCACCCCAACCCGTGGTGGAGGCATCTGTGTAAACCACAACATGCCTGGAGACCTGTCCTAAGGGGACTCCGGCCCGTAGGAAGGCAGGGTCTGACCACGGGCTGAATAGGCGGCGACACTGCGGGGAAACGCCAATCCGGAGTGTGCCACGGTGCCATGCCCATCTCGGGACTCGATCGTGTAGCCAGCGCTGAAGCGGTCTCATATGAAGCAAGCCCAGCGGCGTTACCGCGGCTGCAGCTGCCATATGCCCCAGGAGCCTCTGAAATGTTTTGAGAGGGACCGCTGTTTTGTGCCTGAATGATTTCAGGCAGTTCAGCACTGACTGCGTGCGCTCGTTGGTGAGGCAGGCTGTCATATTGACCGAGTCCAGCTCCATGCCGAGAAAAGAGATCCTCTGCACTGGGGAGAGTTTGCTCTTCTCTCGGTTGACCCGAAGGCCCAGATGGCTGAGGTGCTGAAGCACCAGGTCCCTGTGTTCGCACAACAGATCTCGCGAGTGAGCCATGATGAGCCAGTCGTCGAGATAGTTGAGGATGCGAACGCCCTTCCGCCATAGCGGAGTCAGGGCACCCTCGGCGACCTTCGTAAAGACGCGGGGGGACAGGGACAGGCCAAATGGGAGCACCTTGTACTGATACGCTCGACCCTCGAAAGCAAACCGTAGAAAGGGTCTGTGTCGAGGCAAAATCGAGACGTGAAAGTACGCGTCCTTCAGGTCTATGGCCGCAAACCAATCCTGGTGTCGAACGCACGAAAGGATACGCCTCGAAGTGAGCATTTTGAACGGCAGCCTGAGAAGGCACCGATTCAAAACTCGAAGATCCAGGATTGGTCGTAACCCACCGCTCTTCTTGGGCACGATGAAGTAAGGGCTGTAAAACCCCGACCTCATCTCGGCTGGAGGGACAGGCTCGATTGCGTCTTTCGCCAGTAAGACAGCAATCTCCGCACGCAGGACAGAGGCATCCGTGTCCGAGCGGACAGAGGTGAAAAGGACGCCTCTGAATTTGGGCGGGCGCCTGGCGAACTGAATCGCGTAGCCGAGACGTACCGTCCGGATCAACCACCGGGACGGGCTGGGCAGCTCTAGCCAGGCTGCGAGCCTGGTCACCAGTGGGATCAGCGGAGCGTTGACCGACGTGACCGCGGTGGGGCGGCCTGCGGGAAGGGGAAGGGGACTGGTCCCAGAAGGATGAACGTCCTGGAGAGCAGTCTGGCCGCTCTGAGCAGCACTTACCTTCCTCCCAGGTTCCCGCGCTGGCGAATGTTGGCTCCGAGTCCGAACCCGAGGAGACATCTTGTCTGACAGGAACAGAACTCGGGGCACTTGGCCCAGAGATGTGGAAAATTGCTCTTTCTGTGAGTGGGTGGGTACCGCCGACCCGTAGGTCGACGGCAGCTGAGCACACAGACGGTCCCGGCCCTCCACCGGGGGCGGGGGGGCAGATGTTGTCGTCCCCCGAAGAGCAGCTTCCATCATCTCCAGGCTGCCCGTGTCAGGAGCGCCGCGCAGACCTGCGGGTCTTAGGTGTATGAGGGGGCTCCTGAGCTGCGGGCGGCGCTGCTCCCCTGCGGCGGCCACGACGTCTGGCGGCGAGGCGCGCATCATGGGCCTCAGCCGGAGACGGAGCAGGTAGGTCTTGCTTCTTGGGGGCCACAGGGGGGCGCCCTCGGCGACGAGCAGGCTGAGGCTGGGCACCCGGGGACTTCGTGGGAGTCGCACGCCGGGGCAAGATGTGACTAATCGCCTCAGTCTGCTTCTGGACTGCCGAGAACTGCTGGGCAAAGTCCTCGACAGTGTCGCCGAAGAGGCCGGCCTGGGAGACGGGAGCGTCGAGAAAGCGTGCTTTGTCGACATCTGCCATCTGCGCCAGGTTCAGCCAGAGGTGGCGTTCCTGGACCACGAGTGTGGACATCACCTGACCAAGGGACCGCGCCGTGACTTTAGTCGCCCGGAGGGCGAAGTCAGTCGCCGCACGCAGCTCCTGCAAAACCGCTTGGTCAGGACTACCCTTGTGCAGTTCTTTTAACGCCTTGGCCTGATAGACCTGCAGGGTGGCCATGGCGTGCAGGGCGGTGGCGGCCTGGGCCGCAGCACTGTAGGCTTTGCCGGTCAGAGCCGACGAAAGCCTACAGGCTTTGGACGGGAGGCGCGGAGAGCCCCGCCAGGTGGCGGCGTCTTGCGGGCATAAATGCACCGCAACCGCACGCTCAACCTGAGGGACCCCCTCGTACCCCCTGGCCGCCCCGCCATCAAGGGTAGCGAGGGCTGAGGAGGTAAGGCGTGAACGAGCCGAATGAGGGGCCCGCCACGCCTTAACCAGCTCATCATGCACCTCCGGGAAGAAAGGCACTGGGGGCGAGCGCGGCGGCGCCGCAGACCTCGTCCCCAGAAACCAATCATCCAGCCTCGAAGGATCGGGAGGAGGCACCTTCGGGACCTCCAGCCCGATCCCCTTGGCGGCCCGGAGGAGCATGGCCGACAGTTCGGCGTCCGCCTCAGACGGAGCAGCGACCGCAGAGGGGCGCTGCTCCGCCGAAGTGCCCGCCTCATCTGCCGACCGTTCACCCTCTGACGCTGAGATAGACATCTCTTCCTCCGGGGGAGCACCAAAAGAGACGCTGGGCCCGCTTTTAGACGGGGGAGCAGTCTGTTTGGGCATCACCACGGGACCACGCGGTGGAGCCCGCGGGGTATCAACCGGCGGGACATTCTGCACCGTCACCTGGAGGTCCCTCAAGCGCCTCGCCGAAGCAGCCGTAAAGCCTTTACGGCTCGCCGAACTACCTCGGGAAGACGACAAGGGGAGCCGTCTGGCGAACGAGAGGCGGGACCTCAACGTGGCCATGGACATACGCTCGCAATGAGCACATGAACCATCCACAAACGCTGCCTCTACGTGCGCTCGGCCCAGGCACGTGAGACAGCGATCATGACCGTCAACAGAGGTGAGGAAACTACCGCACCCAGAAACGCACGGTCGGAAAGCCATACCGGGACAATGGCTCTCAACGACCGTAAGGAAATTGCTCTTTTAGATCCCGGTTCGCCCAGGGAGGACGCAGCACAATCTGTGCGGTCAGGGCTCGCTGGAACGCGAGGAAGCCGGCACGTTCCTTCTTCGTGGAGGCAGCCGGCTCGCAGGATCTTCCACGCTGAGAGAGCGTAACTCTGCAGGAGTTTTTTTTTTTTTTTGTTAGAAAACAATAAACAGCTCGTCGCGGTGAGGCTCCGAAGCGAAAATCTGAATGAGTGGATGCGCGCCGCCATCTTATATACCCGTATGTACGGGGGAGTGGCGTTGCACGCAAACTCCACTCGCCAATTTCATTGGCCTTTTCTGTAAAGCTCGGAGGTGATTGGTCACTCAAGCGAGTTCCCATATGTAACGTCGTAGTGAAACGACTGAAGGGGGACATTCATACTGACAATATAATATGGAGTGAATTTTGTGCCAATATTCATCAAACAAATCCAGCATTTTGCAAATAAACACAATCTGATTTGCAAACAAACGCAAAGTGATTTGCAAATATAAAACTTTATTTGAGAGAAAATGCAGTGGTATAGACAAATATATTTATTGTGTATTACAACTGTCACACTGTGAGTTGCCTTTTTATGAGGAAACATTGCTTGTTTTTCTCACAAGTGCGTGCAGGCAGATTTTCTCACAAATGCAACTGAGCAACTTCCTTTTCCAAAAAAACAGCAGATACCGCTGTCAAAGCGGCCCTATTCTACAATGAAATTTACAATAAGTGCTGTAAAGTTGTTAACATAATTAATTATTTCAAAAATAAGTAGAGACATGGCTAAACATTTAACTAAACAGTCTTTCCCTATAAAAACTGATCCATTCTCTGTACTTCTTATCCTCTGTTGGATCGCGGGATATAGAATATGAATATTCAAAACAACGCAGGAGTATAATAACAATATATCATGTCACAATATATTGTAATACTAAAATGCAAATGTATTATGCAGAGTGACAATATTGTGTACCAAAAATGAAAGCTTAGACAATTTAATTGTGTATCAGATACGGTAATATCACCCAAGAGGTAATTAATTATTAATTAAAAAAAACTGAAAACAAGTCACATTATTTAGTACAATATCTAAAACATTTGAGCAATCATTTGTGTCTAAAATAATTATGTATTTTTTTAGTTAAGCAAAATGATGAATATTTCTCTTCTGGTGTCACTTTTGTCCTGTAAATTGGGGAGAAGGATCAAGTTCACACTGGTATAATGCCAAATTCAGCATTTTAATAAACAGTGCCTTATCAGTATTTCAGAATGATTTTAACTGATTAAAAAATAATATTTGGGGTTGAAGACCATGCCAGTGTGTTTTGTCACGTTTTCTTGATGACCACGAAAAGAATTAAAATACAGATACGAGCATGGCATCGTTAGAAACTGCAGTGGGTCTACTTTTATTTGTATATAGTCATAATAATAAAAACAATGTGCTTTTGTAAAATAAAGAAAACAAACAGGGTGTCTCTCTCTGTCTCCCCGAACTTTCTTTACAGGCACATGAATAAAACAACCTGAATCTCAGTGAATATGTCCCTCACATACATGATACATTGTTACGGCTGGTTTGCGAGCCGCAATACAAAAGAGGCAAACACCACATTTTGTACAATAAACGACTTTATTTACAAAAAGTAAGGAATTGAATAATAAAAAACGTCTAGGGGTGGAAGGGGGAAAAAAAAGAATCTGCACGCGTGGGTATTAAGGGATAAGAAAAAGGGGAAGGAAAAAAACGAGGGAAAAGCCACACCTGAGAGAGAGCAACCCAAAAGACATACCAGTCTTTTATTCACTACCACTCTCCTGAAGGCTGTAACAATGATTAATTTCATCTGTTGCCCAGCCAGCACTTGCACTAAACAGCAGAGCCAACAGAGGGCAGTAGGCAGGCTCAGATAACGAATGTTTGCATCTTAAAGAGCCACTAATGTAATTCCTGACAGTCGTTTTTGATTCTCAACTTCATGAGATAAAATGTTGCTCAGATGTATATAAAAAGCTACATATTTTTAGATGGATTTTTCCAGTCTTTTTCCAGTTTTTGTCAGACTAAAATCTATATTTAGAGTAAAATATTGGTTGAAATATGAAATATCTCCTTACAGGCCACTTTTAGTTTTAAATGTGGTACAAGGCGTGTATATAAACTATGCTATATGTAAACATAAATATAATAAAAAACTATGAAACCCTTCTGAAAATTAAAGTTGGTTTTACTATAGCAAAAGTGTGGTAACCATGTTTTTTGCAGGTTACCATTTCTGTAATGGCAGCTTTACTACAAATACCATGGTATTTATTTAGATTATAGTTTGGTACATTTACATTTAGCTGAATCACAATACAGCTCACCTGAACTTAAACTAGTTTGATTATAGTAGCCTATTTGTATAATTAGATTAGCCTACTAGGTTGTCTATGTGTAGTTTTATACTTATATTTTATACTATATTTCTCTCTACTGTAGGCTATGTCTCAACATATAAAGTAGAATTACTAAAAATTATTAAATGTGTTTCAGGTCTCAGCAAACTAGCATAAATTTACTGACAGGGGCATCTGCTGTTTTTGGAAAAGAAAGTTGCTCAGTCGCATTTGTGAGAAAATCAAGCCAAGTTTCCTCAGAAAAAGGCAACTGAGTCTCACAGTTGTAACACACAATACATATATTTGTCCATACCACTGTATTTTCTCTCAGAAAAAAGAGTTTTGTATTTGCGAATCACTTTGCGTTTGTTTGAAAGTTAAGTTTTTCTTGGCAAAGCAAATTGTGTTTATTTACAAAACGCTGGATTTGTTTGATGAATATTGGCACAAAATTCACTCCATAATATAACCACTGGTTAACATAACAGAAGTCAAAATTTATCATCACTCACAGTCTCGTTCTTGGTGCTGAACACAGGCATAGCCACAGTAGTCATGAGCACAGGACCCTGAGCATCTTCCAGCTACACAACAACACATAACAAAGAGGTGGATGAATGTCATTTATTACCTGGTTCTCATGTGCTTTTACATTTGGTTGTGACAGATACTTTTTGAACACTTTTGAACACTTTCTTTCAAATTTATTTCAAAGAAATCAAACTTGTCAAAATTATTAAGTCATTTGGTGCTTTGGCACTAAAATAAGTAAAATAAACAAATTCATAAAGCAAATCTGAGATCTATCTTTCGAATCTGACAATGAAGCGTGTTTCTTAAGCAAATGATGCTGTAGACATTTTAGTTGAGATGTTATATTTATTAATTTAACATGTTTCTAGGGAAGGCTATCTTTCAGTAGAACTTACGGTATGTGTACTCATCAACGATTATACTAAAAACTAAAAAGTTTTTCCTTTGCATTTTTGAAAAGATTTTCATATATATGTCATAGTTTTCAAAATTATTGTCATTCACACGGATCCATGAATACAACTAAAATGCTGTATTGCTTGCCAGGCCAGTAGTTGGCGATGCCTTTTTGTAAAGAAACTCTACACACCTACATATATACGCATTCCTATTGACCGAACACAGAATACATATGCGCATGATGTTTTCACAAATTCGCATTTTAGTGGTTTACACAAAGATAGTTAATTGAATTGTTTTTAAAAATGTACACTTGAAACCATTTTCAAAAATATGCATTTTCAAGCCCTCAAAAGTTGAACCAACATAGCTCAAAGATTCTGTGTTTCCTGAAACCACAGTTCAAAGAAACATTGACAAACAGCATCACAAAGTTGTGTGGTCTAAACTACTGCTCTACAGATATATCTATCATACATAGTTGCAACAGCATCTCTCAGACATTGTGTTAAGGAAAATGCTGCTGACTGAATAAACCATACACTGGTATAAAGTCTATGCCAGGGATGTCAAATTCCTGAAAGGCCACAGCCCGGCAGAGGTTGGATCAAACTCTTATTAAACACACCTCAGACATCTGCATAACATGATTTAAAAAATAAATGGTTTTGGTTTGTTTGTGTAAATAAACTATAATATTTTGACATTAACCCAAATTTATCTGTTTATCTCAAATTTATCTATTAAGTTTTACTCGTGTGTGTAATGTTGCTAACGGCAGTCCTTTATACTGCTAAACCAATATGGTTCAATTGCACACACAGTTGCAGGAAACAGTGGTGACTAGTTGGTTACTTTCTCCAACAATGCATAATACTATGGTCGTTAATCAATGAGTTACGCCATTGTACCACAAAAATATTACCTTTTTAGTAGTGGGGTTAGCTGTAAAGTAGTTGTTTGATTTCTTTATTTTCTTTATTATTATTTTATTTTTTTTATTTTTAGGGCAATGTATTTCAGGTTTTGCAAACACCATCTACAGTAGATCTTTTTGTTGCTTGACTCCTTTTTGCCGGCCTAATAATGTGTGATAAAATTCAGAATGCCATCATTCCTACAACAACAACAACAACAACAACAAAAAAGCAATTCTGTGCTTACCCTTAATTAAGCGTAAAAGATTTTTTTTTTTTTTTTTGACCTTGAATCCTCCTTTTACCAGATGTTAAAAAAACTTGTAAAGAAAGATCAATTCTATACCTTTTAACACAATAATAAAAAAATGCTTTTTATATTATGTTAGCTGTATATTATGTGAATAAATAATTATAATAAAGAAGACCATTACCTGAAGGTAACACTGAAACAGTAAATATAATAGCAGATATTCAATAAAGCATACACTTCACATGAATAATGTGAAATCTGTGATAAAATGGTAATGAATCTCTGAACGCAGAACCTCATGTGCACTCAGATCATGTGACCTCGTGCTCAGGTGTGGATGGATGCGGCTCAGCTGCCAGAGACTCTGTGGCTGATGGCAGAGGCTGACTTGGAGAAGAGCATCATCATCTGCATCTAAATCAGAAACGTCACAGCCTACTTCTCCAATTGCAGCAACACACGTGCATATGCACAATTCATGCACAATTACACATTCACAATAACTCATTTGATGAATTCATGATCTGTAAACAACTGAAAGTCACAATCACACATTATCACAAGATGTCGGAAGTGGGGCAATGAGCTGCGGATCAGTGGAAGAAAGACAAATCAGCTTAAACTGTCACATATATTCTTCCCGTATTTACCCTGCTCTTTCTACTGCTCTGCAGAAGTAAATGGGCTGTAAAATGATGGATGATTGGGCAGGGTTGCAGTGAGAATTTGGAAACACAACACTCTGAGAACACTACACACACTCAGAGCATCATCCAAACACTCATGCTTATTGTCTTTGATACTGAATAAAACACGTTAGTCTTCAGATGTCACTGAAACCATTTTTGTATCATAGGGTTGACTGATGCTCAATATGCATTCTAAAACAGAGCCATTTCATTGTCTTTATTAGAGCTGAGCTCTAAAGGTAATATGAAATTACATAACAATGTACTTAAGTCCTACATAAGTGGGTCCAAAAAGCACTCTTAAATTCAACTAACTACATTTAATATCAATTTAAACTATAATACATTTTCATAATTGTAAATAACATGCAGTTAAGTTCTGAAAACACCACCTTCAGTTTGTGCCTACAGTAGGTGTACTCTTTTATAAGTATATTACAGCTTACTGAAGGATCATTCTTATGATAATTTTTTTTTAAGTTTTAGTTTAGTGTCACTCCAGCAGAGTGTGACAATGTTTGGTAGCACTGTGTTTTGAAGAGTTTTGCTTTTCATACGGGGTGCAAAAAAATTCTAAAGTTGAGGTGCAGAATTTTAAGGTTTCGTCAAGCAAGGCAACCTGTGTTTTTGAAGAAATGGCTGATGAGTAAGTATGGGCAAGTCATTTCTGTCTCTGTCAACATACAAAGACCGCCGAACTGCAATACAGATAGTCTGAGTGCACAGATGACTGTAAAATCAAGTATGACAGTGTGACATACAGCAGACTACACACACAAAAAAAGAATGAAAACTTGTCCAAACTGCACACAAAAAAGCAGATCCACGTAATGGGTTAATGTGCTGAGCAGAAACATCACTAAATCACAAAATGTGAATTAAACCTTTACCTTTTGAGCCTGTGGACGCTACAAAGACAAAACACAATCTATGATCAATTGAGTGTGCACACACTTATTAAAACTTCTCACTATGCTCCTGGTCATTGCTAGTGGTGTCTGGATCTGAAATATATATGAAGCACAAAAGTCGAGCTCCAGAAGTAAATGCTCCATTTATTTTCTCCATAGGGAAATATTAAACAATATTTTTTGTTAATTATTTAACAATAACTGATTTAACCTTTAAAGACAGACCTGAAAGCTCAGAGGTTGTTGATTAATCATACAGTATATGCTTTTGTTGAACCCATATGTTTGCATTAATTCAACTTATTTATAGCAGATTTTGTGATGAAAAACTACTTTACCCATTCTGTACAGAGTCAAAACGAGCGAAGCATGTCAAAAGACATCTTTAGCTTCGCCCACTCCCATGAACCATGGGAGTGGCATAATAGAGTCTCCCCACACACTCAAAATACTGGAGTGGAGCTAAAAGTGTGCAAGACATAAAGACATGAATTTAAAATTATATTTATTTACAGAGGTATATTATGTCATGCTAAGTAAGTTTATTCTGTGTGTAAAGACGATGCAGGTGGTGGCGTAGCGCAAATCCATAAATGAACATTCCTAAGTAAAGTAAGCACTGATGTATTTAATCATATATCATATCGCCCTAATTTCATTAAGGAATGAAGTGCAATAAGTTTTACTGGACTTAAATTGAACAAATACACAATTTCTCACAAAGAGCTGCTGAACAGTAAATCAGATGAGTTGCTTTATGAACAATGACAGTGATCGCAACGAGTCATATCACAGATTAAATTACAATTCCAAACGCGTTATTCATAGCGTGAGCACTTACAAATTCACGTGGATCGGAAATTATGAATCTGTAATTAATAATAAATACAAACTACAAAGCCAGATTTTGAAGTTGTTTATTTTCATTGAATATTTTATTTTCATTAAAATTATGCTTCATTTTAGATCGGTTCTCCACTCCAGTCATGTCAGTAGATATGGCAGTTTATGTCACAGCAAGAGTTCTCCATTCTAATGTGTTTTTAAGTGTACAATATCAATTTTAACATCTACCTCCACTATTACCCAGTGTAGACTGTAATGTGCGTGTACGAAAATCCCAGAATGCCAGGCATTGCTGACGTCATGTTCCCATACTCTACAGATAGACAATTAAATTTGTTTGACGTTTTAAAATAATGTCCCATCTGCACTACACCTAAACCTCCAGTACCCAACCTAACAAAAGCAAATGTGACATAACAATGCAATTGCAAGCATGCCGTTTTAGTTTGTTTTTTGTACCCAAGGATTTCGGATCTGAAGTCCAACTCTGTCCCGCCTGAGCTACCAAGCAAGCTTGTTACATCCGGTGTTGTGTCCGTTTGTTCTACCCTGTCGTGTACACCTACCCCAACTCTAAACCTACCCTTACTGTATTAAAAATAGAGTGTTGGTAGCATAATCTGATAGGTAGCACTATTTGTCAGAACATCGGAAAGCGAAACATATGGGGCTGTAATCATAACTATGTACGAAAACCATTAAAAGTGTTCGCTGTTTTACCGCCTCTAGTGTTCATTTTATTTAGAAACTGCGGTGATATGTATTTATTGGTATGTATTTCGCGTCTCTCTAAAAAGTTCCCCCAGGTTCGTTCTGGTCATGAGACCAGGTTGGAAGAAAACATATATGTGTGATAATGTCTCAGGGTCACATATAAGATCAGATTCCCTGCAAAGAGAATAAGATGCTGGGAACAATATGGGAACATCTCCTGTATCTGAGCCTGTATCTGTATCTGAGTCACATGTAAACACATGCCAATCCGACTGGACATAGACAAAGTCATGTAAGTATGTGACAATGTCCATAAAATGCCATCTGTAAACAGTGTCACAGATTTTTATTTATTTAATTATTTATTTATTTATTTATTTTTTATTTTTTTTGTCTGAAGAAGCTGCACAGGCACACTGAAAGTATAGTAATGCAATGCCAGCACAGACCATGTAAGTAAAAGGACTACATGCTGGTAAAATACCCACTCCCTAAGGCTGTAAATGAAAACCCCAGTACAGACCTGATAGTAAACGGGGTTTGATCCACCAGAAAGTACCTGATTAGCCCAAAGTTGAATTCATGTTCACACTAAAAAAAACCTGATAAATGTGTGCAGAGAGGACCATCCTGCTACAGCACAAACCTCCTGTAGGGGTGCACCTCTAGCTAATGCCCTAGAAGAGGCCTAATGGTAAAGTGACATTGCACGCCTCATAACCTGTGCAGCCTCTCTTCCTCAAAACTTGAAAAACGACAGGATGAAAGGGAGATGAAGGCACCATAGGCACAAAATCTGGCCCAGGGTGCAGAATAACTCTGACCATTCCAGGTGCAAAATCTAGGAAAAGCAACTGACAGAGCCTGCAAAGCCTCTAGCCGATTTAGGTAATTTAGCGCAGTTAACAGAGCTACCTAAGAGTTCAGAGGAAGCCTCTAATAACCCTTCCAGGATTTCTCCAAAGAGGCCCGTTCAATATGAACATGGCAAGCTGAAATGGTGACCACATGCACCTTATGAGTGGCAGGGGTCCGGCCTGCTAAAAGATGCTCTTAATAAACACCAGCAGTAGACTGAACCAGTAGACTGGGTTCAAATAGTGCTCTTCACACCATGATATGAAGAAATGCCAGGAGGTCCTCTCACGCAAAAGAGCATACAATCTCCTGGCAGGAGGGGCATTATGGACTTCACCACCTTAGTAGAAACACCAGAATCTATGAGCCGGTACCCTTAAGAGGCCAGACCCTTGCTGAATGGCCCCACAGTGGACTGGCAGGAAGCAACCAAACTTCTTGAATGCTTTGAATAAGTGAAGACTGCTGCACCCTGAAAACGCAGGTGGTGGAGTTAGTGAAACAGTCTCGATAGGGTGTTAAAGCACCACAACGTAGTGAAGTAAATTTCTTTCAAAGGGGCCTTGGATGCCTTGGTGTCAGGTTTTCTTCTGGTTCTTCCCTCCAAGGGGGGGCACAGAAAACTATACAGGATTTCCGGGAGACGTGTATGTTGTGTTTTTTAACATTCCGCCTAGAAAACGCTGAATTTTCAAGAGTATGTAAAAATTTTTGGCATATAATCTTTAAAATACGTCCAAGAGTTTTACACCAGCCTGTTATTGTGGCCCATAAACCAGCCTGTTATTTCCACGCCCATAAACATGACGTGGCACAAAACGAAACATGATTGGTTGCTTTAGATGTCAGTCATATGGCCTCTTGGGCGGGCCTTAACCATTCAAGGCAACCAAGGTTCCCAGACCTTCTGCCATCAGTCTGAAGGTCTGGGTACGCGAGACTAGTTCAATCCCTACAAGGGGGAACAATAGCCTTCTGTTACTCTGTGAGAGCTAGGAGGAGGCTAGGGCTGGCTTGCAGATGCCACCACTTCCTGGACCCATTGAGGAATAAACTCCCGGAACACCTCTGACTGATTTTTAACCACATGAAACCTGACAACAGTGTTGACAATGTCACCAAACAGGCCAGATGACGACAATCGGACTTTTTTCTTTTTCCATGATTTCAGATAGTTTTAGCGATAGATAAAAGCCCATGAAGCCCTTGGTGGCACTCAGCTCCTTCAGCAGGTCAGCCTTGTAAGCCTGAAACACAGCCAGCAATTTTTCTTTAGTGTGCTGGGCCCAACCACTAGTCAGGAAGCATTCATCAAGTTTACTACGAGGTGTTTCCCATCTTTCCTTAGGCCACTCAATGCTACGTTTTGCCACCACCATTATCACAGCTTTAAGAAGCTCCTCATATGCTATTAAGGGAGGAGGCTGCTCTACGGTTGCACTCAGCTCCTTGAAGCCAACATCTTATTCCACGGAAGCAGATGTGGCTGAGAGGTGGTCCTTGTCTGGACTGGAAGAAATTACTGAGCAAGCTTACAAATGTGGAACAGCACCTTTGGAGGCAGTGGAAAGAGCCAGTGAACTACTGTAGTGGAACTACATTTTGAAGAAATTATTCAAGCATCTGGATCTCTGGGTGATAATGTATAGTCGCTGATCATATAGCACTCAGAACTGGCCAACAAAAATTAACTACACACTGCAAATTGCACTCAGCTTAGAGAATATGGGAACATTTGCACTGTAGCCTGATCTGCATAAAATATTAAAACCAGTCCAGGCAGTGCACGCATACAGTATACACAGCACTTTCAGTGGGCACAATTCATTCTATTTTAATGCTCTTCCATGCGGTTCATAAGGTTAATAATAACTTGTATGTGAATACCACTCACATGAAAACATCAAAATGTCAAATACATAAATGAGTCACTTACAGTGCTATCAACATAGGCTTCTGTCCACACCATGTCATGCTCTCGATCAATGACCTTCGGCCGACTGAGCACATGCAGATACTCCATCACATTCTCCTGAACATCTGCTAGTGTGGAGATCTGGGTAAAATAACCTGACAACACAGAAAAAAGATGAAAAATTCTAAATATTAATTGATGTGTGTATACACACAAACACAAAAATTAAAAACACTATACATTATTTGTTGTCTGCTGATTTGTTCACATACTAATTCTACATTAACATTGGAAGGCTAAAGGCAAATGTTCATAAATAAACAAATAAACACAACATATGAACAGAACATTAAATTTCACAACAAATGCATAAAAATCTTTACATTTTTTAAATGTTTTAAATGAAAAAAGGGGTTGAATTAATTACATTTTACTTTCTTAGTAACATGAACATTTATTACTCTACGAGCAGACAAATAGCAGCAAAGGTGGGAGAAGCCAAGGGCAGTCCTAGTATTTAGAGTAGAACATTACCAGTTAAAATCAAATGTCACCCACAATTGAGTTTCTCAATAAGGATGCATTCCCAGTGCAGTAAAAGAACACAAAGCACACCATGGCTTTGTACGAAATTGCAAACTCTCTTGCGTAGGTTCTCATTTTGAAAAAGTAATGATGCTGAGACTGTTAAAAAAATGATGTTGGGTCGGGTAGTGTCAAAATAACCATATTTTAGAAACTTCCCCAGCTCATATTTCTGAGTTTGTTTTGTTTTGGGTTTTTTGGAGAAAAACAAACATAAATGGTGAGGAAACACAATGTATTACATGTCATATCAGCTACCATGAGTTCACATAGGCAGTATCATAGCTGCATGTTTGAAACAAATGCCACACCTCATATACCTCCTTATATATTCTCCCCACACATTGTATTCACATCAATAAACCAAGATTTGCCTCATATGGATTATGTATTAAAATCCAGAGCCCGCTTCATTAAGAGAAATCCACAAGTCTGTTTCACAGAGTGAAATTCAAGAGCCCGCTTCAGAGAGAGAATTTCCACCCCAGAGAGTGAAATCTTGAGTTACAGGGGTGCAGACGTCAGTAAAAGAACATTTTTAGCAATCAGAAAGGTCTATTCTATGCAGTTGTTTGGATATGAGGGAAACAGTATATTTATTTCTTCTTTCAATATTATTTGTTCTTCAGAGATTGTTCAGAAGTTACAGATGTAATGCAAAGTATTTGGCTTTACCCATTGGAAATGGGTAAAATTTCATAATTTGGACATTGAGTTACATTGGGCTTATCTTTAGGACTGAGCCATATAGTGTCTTAAACATTAAGAAAAGCTCATTAAGAACTGAAAAGGTTATTAAGATATCTTTTAAAGATATCTTTCTGGTTTCTGTGTACTGTTTATTCTCGTTGTGTTTCTTTGCTGCCTGCCCTTGGACTCTTATCATTCGTGGACTGTTTATTGTAGTGGTGGGCAGAACAAGGCTTCATGAAACGCTGAAACAGTTCAAGCAAATGTGCCGAGGCTTCGAAACAATTCAACACCCGTCTCTACGGTGACCTAGTGGTCATTTTCAAGTATTGCGCTGAAACAGCCTTGACAACAAATCAGTTAAGCAAACTAACAAATTATAATGTATGTTGTGTTCGTCCATCCACCAAGTGAGTTGGGGGAGTGGTTGGTGTACTCAACTGGCATGCTGTCACCTTAGGTTTGAATCCTAGTTGAAGAATGCATATAATTATAATAAACATTTAAAAGTAGTGTTTTTTAGTCTAATGTGTTGTAACATCTGACAACTGAATGAACTCTTTTGGTCATAATAAAAAATAAACATTAATAAAAGACATCAAGCCACAACGTCTGACATTTTTTACCCAGAAAGATATTTAATCAAAAACATTAATTGCTCTGCTGGGTTAACTCCACTTTTATACTTTGTGGGAGTTAGGTCGAGACAGGTGCTATTGTGTGGTTTGTTCTCGGCCCTGTCAAGCAAACGCAGATTTGGCAGGTAGGCTATGCCACGTTTCGAAACCCTTAAAACACCCGATGCTTTGTTTCACTGTAGTCACGTGACATGGCTGTTTTGAATCACATTTCGGAGCAGCGTTTCGAAACATTTGTGCTTCAGGATCTCGACACTGTGTCGAAATGTCAGGTTTGCATCAACCATCCCTAGTTAATTGAGAGTCTGCTGCCTGCCCTGACCACATGCCTGTTTCTGGATTACGATTTGCCTTGCCTTTACTATTGTGTTTGCCAGTGATCGACTCTGCCTGTATGACCAAGATTTCAATAAAACCTGCAAGTCAGGGCTGAAATGGGGCAAAAAATCAGCCCTGGCATTTTTTGGTCTAGGCGAACCCACCACCGCATAGGTATAGCCTACCATATTTATCCCCCAAAGAAAACAAACTAAAAGGTCAAAGTATAATTTCCAATTAATAAAAATAAGTGTGTAACTGTGTACAGCATGTACGCTACAATAATTGAAAATATTGCCAGTAATCTTCATACTAAGGGACAGCAAAGACCTCCTCAAAGAATGCAACCTTCATAAGAATAAGAGAGGAAGGCAGAGAACAAGTTAATAAATTAGGATTTTTTAAACAGTTTACACTACTGGTATCTTTAATATTGACAGTTAAGTATTTGAATATACTGCAAACTCACAAAATAAAAAAATGGTGTGTGAATAGCCTTTCCCATCTCGTTGTTTTGGATAAGAACAAAACGTCAGGTCATATTTAAATCTAGATTTATCCGCAGTGGTTCATGGAAACCTCTGTGAACACACTTGACTTGACCAAAAAAGCGCACGGGACGAATTTTTCATTTATTAAAAAGTGTTTAGTATTCTACACTCGTCGCAAACACACGCATTAAGACAGGTTAGATTCCTCCGTTTCCCCTTTTTGCGAGCCTGTTATCAAGCTCCTTACCAATTAGAGAGATGAAGCAATATTTACATTTAGCGAAACAAGATCCCTTATCACTCTTTCTATATAGTGCTTTGTGATGGGCCGCTGTCCCTGCATGATGGGCTGGTCCTGGGGGGACACCAACAACAGAACAACAGACAGCAGAATGGAGTCATTAGAGATTAAGGATGTCTGCGAAGTATATGTATGCAAGTAATATAATAATGTTAAACATTCAGTATTAAGCTTGTATAACTGGTGCGCGTCAGCTGATAGGCAAAGCACGCAGATTGGATTGAGCGCGCGGCTGGCAAGATATGCAGGCTTGTCGAGTTAATATCCCGCCTTGACATCACTGGAAAGTTTGTAGTTCGGTGAGATATGTCAAAAACAACTGAAGTAAATCAATGCACAAGTTATTTAACAGTATATAGAGAGAGGGAGTGAGAGAGAGAGCGCAAGAAAGAGAGAGAGCGCGCGCTGTTGCATGATCTTTATTGATGTTCGCATATTTAGCACACGCATCTTTTGGATTAAAAAAAATTCGCAAATGTAAAAAAAAATACAGGGGCATTCGCTATAAACATAATTTATTTTTTAACCTTAAGCATACACGACTGTCCAGCGAAAGTGAAACTATAGCAGCCTGTGTGAAATGTGATAGGCAGTACTGTACTTGCCCATGTTTTGCTTGCTTCACAAGTGTTTCTGCATTATTTGAGTCGCTTTGGATTGTAGCCCAAATAGCAGCATATTTCAGATTAAAAACGCGACTTATATTTTTGAAAATATCAGAGTTAGGAGATTCATAATGAGTGGTTTGCTTGATTACAGTACTGAGCCGCTGCAATGGAGCAGTTTAATGCTATTAAATTGAAGATGATGTACCATAGAGCAAGAAAAAAAAACAGTGAAAGTAACAAAACATTTTAACGGGTATCATTAAGTGTAAAAAGAAAAATAACTAAGGGATATATAGTCAACCCAAAAATTATTCAGACAGCAGATATACACCATCTTTTGATCATTTTATATATATATATATATATTTTTTTTTTTTTACTGGTGGGTGCAGGACACAGTTTATGATAATGTGATCTAATTTTGGTTTGACTTTATCTATTTGATAAATTAAGTTGACCAACTAACATTATACATATTCTTTTAGTTTCTGTACCCTACATTTTACAAATCTACCGGTAAATTTTTAAATATCGGTATCTGTACTCGGAATCAGCAAGTACCAAAAATAAAAGTATCGATATCGGGCGAGTACTGGAAAAAGTGGTATCGGTGCATACCTAGCTTATATCATAACCAGAAAGCACACTAAGAACCCTTGGTGGTGTGGAAGAAATCAGCACCCTGTATAAAACAGTACAGGATAACATAACTATGTCAATATTGTGTTTACATAAGAAAATGTATGTGTGGATTAAACACATTTTATATAAAAATACATATGAATACCCACAAAATCTCATTGTTTAGATTATCATCCCATGCAATATTAAGTGCATCCAAAATCGCTTACTAATGCACTATTCTACAGCGGTTTGTAGTATAAAAAGTGCACTTTAAATACCTGGATGATGTACTTAACTGAAAACACTTCATGCACTCAACTGTCGCAGCTTCAATTACGTAGTGAAGGGGGACTATCAGACTCTGTTTATGAATGACAAAATAACCTTATATAATTTATACACTGCATGATTGAGTGCCTTCAAAAGCCTTTTGAAGATATCGCTGAATATTTATTTTACAATAGTAAAAGTACAGAGTTTGTTACACTATTTACTTTTATGTTTTTTAATAAGAAACCACAAGAAACAGGTGAATAAAGACTGACAATCAATGTTTAATGTTCAGAAATTATTATTTCAAGAAATGTAAAGCATTTTGGCTTGTTTATGTGTCTCTTGTTCTGTGAGAGCTGTGTTTGGAGGGAAGAGAGCGTTTTTTCTGAATGTGTTTCATCTACTTGCGCACATTGTTTTGAACTGTACTGTATAGCTGTGTTTTGCGATCAGGGCCGTCCCACGCATGGTTGCGATGTGCTCATTGTGAAACTCAAAAATTAGATAATTTTTATTTCTTAAAAAACAGCACTATTTTATTTGAAAAAGTTACTAATTTTATTTCATTGACAAAATATTTTAGTTTGTCGTGTATATTTTTTTCATTCGATCAGATAACATTTTAAACTGTCATATGGCCATGTTACAGCATGCCCCTCACATGTTACAATGTACCCTACATATGGGGCATGTTGTCATATTTTGAGGTAAATAACGAAAAACATATACACTGTAATTATGAAACAAAGCGACATATTTGTACTAGACAAGTGTGAAATTAATGTGGATAAAAAAATTATACTCTGAACCCCACGTGGATTTACACAAACTAAGAAATTCAAGAAGTGTTAGGTTGTGCCCCATACTCACACAATCTAAGACATAATAAAGTTTGATTTTTATAATCTATAAAATAATAACAATTCATATATTATACACAAGCCATTGCTTTAACTTGAATAAACCGAATAGAGCAATTTAGACAAATGTAGGTTCTGTTTTTCACTACACACATGAGGAGATCAGGTCATTCCTTTACTATTCATTAATCAGCTGCAGAATTGTTTACAGAACTGCATGAGGAAGAATGAGTAAGCCTAACCTTTATTAGCACATGCCATCCATTTCAGATTATCAGCAAAGGCAGACTCCCGACCAATCAGGTAAGGGAACACACGCACCTGCAGACAGAAGAGCTTGGGTTAGCTGACAGTCATGTTTAATTGCTTAAGATAGAGCTAATGTACAATCCCTCAACAGCAGATGAGACACAGCACCCTGACTGCATCTAATTACTTTACTCTTTAATCATTTAGCTTCAATAAAAGTTTGAACCAACCATTTAAATCTATTTTGTGATACAATAAGAAAAAAAAGAATGAATGCTGCTTCCAGATTCTCTACACCTCATTATGGGCTGCCACTGAGATAAACCATACACACACACACGCATACATACATACATACATACATACAGGAAAACACAGGATGTACACCATGTTTGAAGTTCCACTGTTTCTCGTTTTCTGTCGTGTTGATGATACTGTGTGCATTTTACTTAACTAATACAGTAGTCCGCATTTAAAGTGGATCAAAAAAGTTCATCAAAGTTGTCCTAAGACAAGAGCGGGTATTGTTTTGATTTTAGGACAACTTTGATGAAAGGTTTTGGTTCACTTCAAATGTTGACTACTGTATGTGTGTTAATCATAAAAATATTCCCTTCCCATAGCAATGTTCTCCACACTCCTCAAAAGACTGAGGACTCAAACTGTGCCTAACGTCTAAAGAAAAGATTGGATTGGGACAAATGTACTGCACATGAGTGGGCAAGTAAAGATGATGTTTGAGAAGAGACCTGATAGAATGAGAAAAATGATGATTGAATCGGAGAGAGGCAGGTCCCAAATGGCACACTTAATGTCCACAAGACTGTAGAGTGTGCCATTTGGGTGTCCCATTTGTCATTTAAGGCTTCGCAGCAGTCAAAATGGCATTGTGTCATGAAAATGTGGAAACTCAGAGAAGGACTGCGAGGCTTTAGAGTCCCATTTGGGAAAGGGCCTGTGTACATTGACTCCTTCGATTCAGCAGTTAGGGACCTATGACGGCTAGTGAGTGCGGGAATTAATATTTCCTATGGATAATATCCAAATGATTGACATTTTTAGGTTCTTATATCTTGTCTGCCTCATTTGTTCAAAATAATACTTTCTGTTTGGTAAGCAGTCCAGCTTAGGGTATCAAAAGCTCAAGATTTTTAGTGGTTTGCCAATGTCATTACATTTAACAGAAAATAAAGATGTAAAGTATAAAGGTATCATTGCATGGCAAATTAGATCAATGAACGGTATTATAGTGGTTTAATGTAAACTGCAAAGAACCACTAGCAATACGACGTGTGAAACATTAACAAGCAGTAGCTTTTCAGTAGATTTAGACCACCTAGGAAGACATTAGACATGCTGAGCGAGGGATGCATTAAGAGTGCTAAACATGTAGGGAACAATAACAGCGTGATTGGGGGAGATGCACAAAAGAACATCATACTGACTCACATTGAGGTGCTTTTTTTACCAAGCAAAATGCAGTATGTGTTTAAACTCTGCCTCATGTCTCTGCCATCAGCCCCAGTTAAGCATTACTGTTTTCATCTGGCAAAAGAGTTTACAGAATATTGACCTGAGAAACATTTATTTATCCCTCACAGTATTTCTCAGTCATTTTTGTTGTTTGTTTAGTATACCTGATTCATCACTCGGTTCTTTCTCTATGTCAGGTAGGTTAACAAAATGGTTTGAATCAGTTTCTGATTCAGTCTGAATCATGTGAAACTATTAAAAAAACAACAACATTAAAAGTACCTCTACAATATGGGAATAATTCAATACCATACCATGGTATTATTTCATACCACCACTGTACCATATGCCACAGTTTTGAATGGTCGCTAATTTCGCTGTGTCACGCTCTTTCCTTTTTTGTTCAGAAACAGCATTCCAGCAACCCTGTTGTTATTAGTTCTCTTAGAATACGGCTGCAGTTTAGACCACATGTTGGCCATAAATAAACAATTTTCTCTATTCCCATAGTCCACAATTCTTTCTTTATACCTACTCAGTTGGATCCAGCTTTTCACCTGTCAACTCAGAAGGAATTAAAATGTGTTTGTATTTTTTACCCTTTGAAAATGTATTGAGAGTTTGACATCCCATCTTTTTTCCATCCCATCCTTCCCTATTCAGGAATGGATGTTTTGAATTGAATATTATTATTATTTAATACAAGGGTCTTCAACCAGGGGTCTGCAGCGGCACTGCAGGGGGTCCGCCAATTAATGTTTGATCGCAAACATTTTTTTTTATAAAAATTAAAACATTGGTAAAAAAACAACAAAAATTCAATTTTAAATATAAGCATCGTGAAACAAAAGCAAGTGCACCCCAGCTGATACTGTAATGATATAATATTATTGGCAAAACATGTTTAGCAAACACTCCATTGCGCTTATGAGTTTGAGCTCCGGAGAATATTAAATATCATATTTACAGCAAGTTTTTTGCAGCAATGAGAAATGTAGCCAATAACAAACATGTTTGTTGATCTCTTAAACACAATGACCACTCATAGGTAGGCTATTTAAGTTAGAATCCAGTTTCTGTTCAGTGAAGAGCTATTCGGTTGTGGCTAGAAGGGATACAGCTCCGACTGGAAACTAACAATGAAATGAATTGTTCTATCTATTGGATTGAGTGAACGTCTACACCTACACCAACCCTAAACTTAGCCTTCAGGGGAGTCGCGCAGAGTGGTAAAATAATAATTATTAACGATTACTAATTTGAATCAGTACATTATTACGAAAACAATACATTAAAAATAAAAAGAAGCAGGTTTTTACGATCAGAAATTTCTTAAATCGGGGAACCCCTGTAAACTGTTCATTTCAAGGATCCAGTAAACGAATGCATTCAAATAGTAAGTTCAAAATGTCTCTAAAACAGAGAAAACCCGACCGATTTCATCAGAGATTGTGAAGAGTCACAATCTTTTCAGCGTGTATTTGGGGTGTATACCCACTTCTCCAGGCACTGATTGTAAAGTATAAGTAAAGCAGCCTTTTGCACTTTTGAGGCTATATAGCTATAATCCGTTGAATAAAAGTATTGTTTTTCATGCTGCTAAGAGGACTGACGGCCAATTACATGCTGCAGAGTTTTAAAAAGTGACATCTACATGGGTGATTCACTGTGAAGGTGCAATATACTGATACTAGCACTGGACAGCTATATGGCATCTCAAAATAGATAAGCACAATCTAAATGCAGCCTAATATGATTTCTAGAAAAAAAACGTTTTAATGTATTCCAGTTATCTGTAACAGTAATGCCTTGTAAATAATCATAAATGTTTCACTACACATTGCTATTCTTGTCAAGGAGCTGCTGCTTTATCTCACAATCAAAAATAAAATGTTACGTTTTAGTAAGCTTGAAGCTAAAATTTAAGTAAAGATTTATTTGTCTATCTAGTAAAATTAAAATGTGAAGTTTAGGTAAATTCCCATCTGACAAGTAAGATTAAAATGTATGACTCTGCAAATCCATTAAAATAATATACAACTGCAAACAACCAATGAATTGTGATTTTTTTTTTTTTTATCTCAACATGTTGTTTTTTATGATTCATAAATCTCAATTTTAACTATAAAATGTAATATGCAGGCAGTGATGCATGTGCAACAATAATAATGTGATCTACTGCATAGTGATCTACTGTCTTATACATGTATAACAATATTAATAATTTATACTTAATCATAATATGGTTTCTAATAATATTAAAGGCTGTATGCTTAATATGCAGCTCTGCTTGACAAGTTTTGTATAGGGGGTCCCTGCTCCATGTCTCTGTTGCCTAAGGGGTCCTTACCCTGAAAAACGTTGAAGACCCCTGATTTAATATATCTCTAGTCATTATCTTACTCATCAAGGTAGTAAGAGAGCTTGGGAGCTTGGGAGCTTGGGAAAAAGAAATAGGAACAGCAATTTCTGATCAAATTTGGCATTATTTATGTGAGAAAATGTATAAAAACTCTGTGTGAGACAAGAATTGTTTTTACATTTAAAGCATTCCGGTCAGTAAAATTTTTCGGCAGTAGACCCGGCAGACTGAGCCAACAGAAACTTTTCTTACCTTTCTATCAGGCCAGTTGTACTTGGCAAAAACAGTGTCATATGTTTCCACAGCTCCATCTGTCACCAACATAATGGCTTGACTGCACACACTGCCTCGGCCCGTCTCATTAAACTGAACACACACACATATTGCATTAGATGTTACAATAATTTAGGTTATGTTCGATCATGGCAACATGGCAATTAGCAATAATAAAAATACTTTTCACAAAGTGTCCCAACTACATGATGTGCTAAAGCAAGTGATAAAAGTTGTCTGTCGTGTTAATCACAGTTTTTGTCCCAACCTTTTGTCTGCCTATATATACCCCAGTGTTTCCTGTGTTGGTTATTGCGTCCTTAAATTGGAATGGAACCAGCTTTGAGACTCCTGTGTCTCAGACAAGGAGATTGTTGCCTTGAGCTCGATTATGCCGCTGTGGGACCCTAGGTGGACTTGTCTGCATCATCTCCCACTCAACCTTGTGAAGACACTCAATGTAATCCTTGCAAACTCATCAGTTGACCACAAGTGTGTGACCACTGTGCAACTAGAGTCTACAACACTAACCAGGCATGTGTTTCCCAAAAGCATTGTTAGCCAACTATGGTTGCAAGTTCCATCATTACCAAAATATTTTAGTGATTCAATGTGGGAACTATAGTTCAAATGAACATTCGCAGACAGCATTGCAAACTTACATGGTAGGACCTACAACTTTCAACCTATTGTTAGAAGCATAATTTCTTCTTAGTAATACATGTGGACTTAAGTGCATATAAAAAAGCAAATAAAGCAAAATGACATAGAACAAAAAATAATGAAGTAGCCATCAACTGCGTGTAATGTTATTAACGACCTTTCTAAATTGTTAAAACAAAGTGGTTCAAAAGACAGAGATGCGACCATATTTGAGAAACGATCATGACTAGCTAGTTAGTTTCTGAAACAACGCATCGTACTATGCTTGTTCACTACTCGCTCATTGACCTGGACAAGGAGCTGTATCAAATACTTTTCCAAGAATGGTCTGATTTCCTGATGTTATATAGTGCAAACCTGCAAAACCAGCAGTAGAGACCATGCAAGTGGATGTCTTTCACCTATCCCCAACTGAACTCTGTCTCTGCCAACTGGCCCAGCATTTATATCTGTAATGCAATGCTGAGGGACAAGCGAGGTCTCCATGTCCCATCCCGCCCTCCTCAGCCCATGGTGAGTTAGATGTCAACTTCCACTCTGATTCTTAATTGCCTCTGATGTGTCTCTTACAGTTAATGCCCTCCTCGACTCTGGATCACTCTGCAACTTCATCTTGGGAACGCTGCCATCAACTCCGTAACGAAGTCTGTTCATGCATATATACGATAAAATCTGAAAAACCACTAGGGAGAGACACCATCAAGTACTTAACTGGTCCAGTCCAAGTTCATGTTTTAAATCCAACACTCTTGGCTTGTTCATCACCACCCAGTGGTATCACGGAGGCCGGGATACCATCCATTCACCATATTTACCATCTAAATCTCTAGTGGCTGAACTGGCTAAAACTAGTTATGTTTTTTTGCTGGTGAAAATACCGTAACACTTTAAAATAAGGTGTCATTTGTTAACATTAGTTACATTTATTACACCATTAATCAATCTTTGTTCATGTTAGTTAATAAAAAACAGTCGTTCATTGTTTGTTAATGTTAGTTCACAGAGCATTAACTGATGTTAACAAGCACAACTTGTGATTTTAATAATGCATTAGTAAATGTTGAAATTAACATTAACTAAGAAATAATAAATGCTCTAGAAGTATTGTTCATTCTTAGTTCATGTTAAAATCGTAAACAAATGTTAACTAATGTTAACTAATGAACTTTAATGTAAAGTTACTGAAAATACTAATGGCCTAAGACTTTTGCACAGTAATGTATATCTCAAAGCTGAAGAAGTGAACTATAGAACTATAGTCAGATCACCGTTCCTTTAACGCAACTTCTAAAGAAAACACCTAAATCTGTCTGGTCAACGGAGGCCACCCATGTCATTCAACAACTGAAAGAGCCTTCATGTCCACTTTTCTGCTGAAACCCTGATCCAGATAAGCCATTTATTGTCAAAGTTGATGCTTCTACAACAGGCATGGGTACTGTCCTTTCCAAGCAGTCAGGAAATCGAACCAATCTATCCATGTGCTTGCTTCTCCAAGAAATTCACCTAGGCAGAGCACAACTGTGACAACGGAAACCTTGTAGAGCTTCTAGAGATCAAATTGTCTCTGACCACAGACACTATATTGCTATGTAGTTGCTAGGGTACTCTGGATTGATTGCATAAAGTTGAAAGCCTCTATGATTTATGGCCTCTAGATAGTTTGACAATTATTTTGCAGCATTGTTCACCACAGTGCATTTGTAGTAAAACACTCTTTCACTGAATCACTCTTGTTCAGTTCTTGAGATATAGGCAGTGCTTGAAGTGGGGTGGTACGGACCAGTATGCAGTACTGGCACTTCTATATTTCACTTTTTCATGGGTACTCAGAGTCATTGTCTAGGTGATTACAAATGACACTATATAAATCACACTACCAGGAGGGGGTTATTGATTACTAATTTAAATTAGCATGTTAAAATAAAAACAATACCTTGAAAATGAGAAGAAGCAGGTTTTTGCAATCACATAATTTTAAACCGGTAAACTCCTGGAAAGTCCAAGGTTCCAGTAAGCAAATTCAAACAGTAAGTTCAAAACAGCGCTAATGCAGACAATAGTGACTAACGTCAGTGAATTACTCTTTACAGCTCGTATTTGGCTTAAAAGTAAGAGTGTTTTATAATGGATGCTGGCTGAATGAGTTTTAGATTATGCGGTGATCCGAGGTTTAGTGATTCTGAATGGATCCATATAGTTGTCAGACCCTTTGGACTGTTTAGTGTGTGTTTTCCCTGTGTTGCCCTTTTTTGGTCTTCCTGTTCCATTTCTTATTATTTACGTCACTGTTTTATTGTTCACCTGTCTCCCCCTGATTGGTTGTTTCTATGTATATAAGTTTGGTTGTATCAAGTTTAGGTTGTCGGTGATTGTATTGTTATTCTGTTCCCGTTCGGTTACGTTGTGGTTTTCCCTGCTGTTCCTGTCCGTTCCTGCCTCTATTTGGATTATTTAATAAATGTTCATGCATCGGACTCTCTCGCCACTCTCATCATTCTCTGCACACCACGACGCGTGACAGAATCACAGACCGAAAGTTGGAACGGTATGTGTTAGAATTCCTAGAGCTCGCAAACCAGCTAAGCTGGCATGACACGGCTTTAGGTGCTTGTTTTCTGATGGGGTTGGACGAGGACATTATTCGTTGCGATCCTCCCGCTTGTGATTATCCCCTGATCGAACTGGTTAATGTAGTACTTTATTTAAATGGATCCGACTTTGAAGTCGAGGAAACCCTTATGTCTCGTCGTCCAACCCCCTCTGAAGCACGCCGCGTTGTGTCAGTCAACACCACGCCGGGTGCCCCCACATACCGCACTAATGATTCGGGCCGCCTGCCTCACCACCCCCTGGTCAAATGCTCCATTTGTTTCCTCAGCCCAGAGCCCGCAACCAGCACTCGGACTCCAGCCGCGCTCACGGCCAGCACTCGGACGCCGCCCACGGCTCGCAAGAAGGCAGCAAAGAAAAAGCGCCATAAGGACTCAGCTGCGTTTACGGAGTCAAGGCAAGTGACGGCTGTGTTTCCCGAGTCAAGTCAAGTTGCAGCTGCGTTTACTGGGTCAAGGCAAGTGACGGCTGTGTTTCTCGAGTCAAGTCAAGTTGCAGCTGCTTCTCCTGAGTCCAGTCAAACTTCCAAGTCAAGTCAAGCTTCAGCTGCTGTTCCAGTGTCAAGCCAAGTCAGAGCTGTCGTTCCTGAGTCAAGCGAATTCACAGCTGGTCTCTACGAACCAAATCAAGTCATCACTGATCCTCATAAGCCAAGTCACATCTCGTCTGTCCGCCCAGAGCCAAGTCACGTCTCGTCTGACCGCCCAAGGTCACGGCCCGTCATGATGGCCAGCGTGCTGGACCCACCACTAGTGTCAGTGTGGACAGCAAACATCTCAGTGGCACCAGCGCCTCATAACCCAACCATTAACGAGGTCCTGCCTCCTGCCGCTGCTCTTCCCTTTATGGCAGTTGCCACTTGGTGTGTGTGGGCTGCACAATGCACTCCTGAGGTCACCTCTGTTCACAAGTCTGCTCCAGAGATCTCGTCTGTTGACAAGTCTGCTCCTGAGGCCCCGTCCGATCACAAGTCTGCTCCTGATCACAAGTCTGCTCCTGAGGTCACGTCCATTCACAAGTCTGCTCCTGAGGTCACGTCCATTCACAAGTCTGCTCCTGAGGTCATTCACAAGTCTGCTCCTGAGGTCAGTCTGCTCCTGAGGTCACGTCCGTTCACAAGTCTGCTCCTGAGGTCACGTCCGTTCACAAGTCTGCTCCTGGGGTCACGTCCGTTCACAAGTCTGCTCCTGGGGTCACATCCGTTCACAAGTTTGCCCAAGAGGTCTCATCTTATCACAAGTTTGCTCCAGAGGTCCCGTCTGGTCTCAAGTCCACTCCAGAGGTCCCGTCTGGTCTCAAGTCCGCTCCAGAAGCCTCTTCCGCCGGAGAAGCCACGCCAAAGCCTCCAGAGGTGTCAGCTCCGGCTGTAGAACCTCCCATGGTGGCGGCATTAACCTATGAACTCTCTGCTTCTCTCTCTATTCTGTTTGCCTCCTCTATCTCTGCTCTCCCCAGGTCCCAGTTCTTGACGCGGGCTCCTGCTCCGCCCTGGAGGGCCCCTGCGCCTCCTCTGGCGCATCCCGAGCGCCCTCCTGAGCCGGTGCCTCCTCCGGTTCTCTTTTTTCCACTTCAAGCACTGTATATAGGAATATTTCACTCTGTCGTTATTTACTCACCCTCAAATTGTTCCCAACCTGTATTTCTTTCTTTCCTCTGTGGGGGAAAAATATATATTTTAATATGTCTCAGTGTTTCAGGAAGTCAACGTTCATTGTATGTACAACACAAAAGTTTTTTTTCTTTTGGTTGTTTTTTTTTTTTTTATGTATGCAGAAGAAGAATTCGTAGATTCAAACATCATGAGGGTGTGTAAATAATGACAAATTTTCATTTTTGGGTGATCAGTCCATGAATCTGAACATAGACTCCAGCAACCAATCACTCAGCTGTGCCATTGTTTATTTTATCTGAATCAGAATTTATCTGTACTTTTTTTACCTGTACTATTTCCATAAAGATACTTTTACTTTTATTTATTTTAGACTCCTTCTAGTAAACTCTGTCTCTGTATATGCACTTTAATGTGCATTTTGGGAACACAATGTGTGCTAGGTAGATTTTATTTATTGCACAATTCCCAACATTTCTGTGGATATAAGTTTACAGCATTTCATCAGTATGATGAAAACTACCAAAATAAAAGCTTTAAGATTTAAAAGTGAAGAACTTAAGACATAAATAATATTTTTGTAATTTGCAATGTAAATTAAACTATTACAATTACTAATATTATAATTATAAATATAAATATAATTACAATTGACAGTTATAATAAAATCATTATAATGATCATTTTATTGTAGCATTTTATTGTATTATGAAATGAATATATTTATATGATTCATTGTAAAATATTGCAGTTGTTATGGGTGGTGTGAGAGAAAGTTTGTTTTCCTTGGTTTGTACAGTAATACATTAAACCAGTACTGTAAAATAAAGAGAAACACTTTCAGCTCTTTACTTACAGCCTGTTACACAAAACCACACAAAAGTATAGCTTACATAATTATTGTGCTCTATAGAAATAAATGTTGTATTAGCATTTGAATTTTGAAATAAGTAATATGTACAGTACTTTCAGCCAGGCTTTTCATGCATAGACATGAGATCTATCGATCTGTGTACCACATGATTACACCTGATTTATAAGGGAGAGGAAATTATCTTAATATGCCCACACCTATAGGTGTATGGATGAGGACTCACATTACTGAGAAGTTCAAAAGCCTCTGTCAGAGCCACGTCCAGCATGCCTATACCTTTAGCAAAAAGCTTGTCAAGACGATCACGGAAATGCTGTGGAGGAAAACACAAACACACCCTAGCAGTAAGAAACTGTGTAATGCTGATGTGGATTGTGTTTCATTTTTTAAGTACAAACTTTCCATGTGTCAGATAAGACTTGTTCCAGCAACACTTCACACTGATTGAAAATTGGTTAGAAAAGCATTTGGACAGACCCTAATATAGTTCATACTCTAGTTTTCATTTGACTCTCACCAAATTGATGTAATGGCTATCCTTCATACTCCACTGACAACTTTTAAAAGCCTTTTTTATCCAGATAACCTTCAAAGTGCTGGTTATAAGGTGCTCAAAATCATTAATAAAAATAGATGACAGTTGTTTTTCTACCAGCCTCTAGCTTTCAGCCTCTCAGTTTCAGTGTGTCTGCATGACCATGGCACTGACTCGTGTCTGCCTCTGATTCTGAGCTTTGTTTTGCCCCTTTGAACTCTGGTCATTTTACTTTTTCCACCTGTCATGAGCTTCACAAAAGTTATTTTGAGTTTATCCCATTATAGAGTTATTTTTTGCCAAACCTGACACTAACAAGTGGACAGCACAATTAGTTATGGTTTATATAAAGGTATATGAGAGAATGTACTTACATCTTTGTTGGCAATGTCAGCTTGAACTAATGTTCCGTTCAGACACGGCTCCACATAATGCAGCTCCTCATTGTACTGCCACACACAGAATATATACATTAAGTGGGACCAGAATGGGGATAGAATTGTTTTGTATTTACAAATAAATATATTATGAGTTACAAATGAATGGAAGAAATTCACAAAACAATAAACGAATCCACAAATATATGTTAGGAGTTTCACACAAATGAAAAAGCAGATGGATTCGAAGAAAATGGATTAAGGAATGGAGGCATGAACTATCAATTAGTATTTGTATTAAGCAGGATCCTTGCTAGAGAACAGAAAGCATTTGTATAAAGGACCCTGGGAAAGGACACCCTTCTTCAGTAAGCAAAAAAATAAATCTCTAAAATTCCAAATGATTTAGTGCACGTCTGTGGGAATGAAACCATTACACCAGTTGCACTCAGACATTTTAAATAATGTAAAACATGAATATGAAAATCACTTGCAAATCACTGTATTTTCCATATAACCATTCAGACTGAACTGAATGATTTGGGACAAGGTACAAATGTGAAGAATGGAGAGAAAGGCACAATCCCACACCAGATATATATTTTTAGGATTTCTATGTTGTAGAACATTCTCTTAATATTAGTGACATCTGGTGTAGTTAATGAGACATGCTTTGAGCTGTGTATATCACACTTAAATTCATCAAAATAATATGTGTCAAAGAGCAGTGCAGAAGCACAACTAAATTATCTTCTGCTTCAATATCTTAACTTAACTAAGGCCTAGCTCTGGCTTAAGCTAAGCCCTGTTTGTGAAACCAGGCCTTAATGAACTGGTATTTTTTATGTCAGAAGTTTGTGCATAGCATCCAATGACATGGCAACATCTGCTCAAACCAAATGCATGTATTTTATTTCACTTCATATTGATAATATGATTAGAATTAAAACAACCTGATTTTCAGCTAATCAAAATATTTGATTTTATTAAACTCACAGCAATAATGTTAAAAAAGTCATCATCCCCAAGTGTATCCAATATGGAGGAGACAGTCTGTCGAGCTATGGTCAGCCGTAACCCCTTCATACTGCCACTCACATCTACCAAAATGACGACATCTTTAGGAGATGTAGCAGCCTGGATATACCTGTAAATACATACATGCCAGAATAGTGTAACAGAATTAGTATGGATCAGTTTGTGTCAAAATGTAATATCTAAGAGATTAAATGTTAAAAAAGACATGAGCTGACACTTTGTTACTGGTACATATTAATGAATTTAAATCCTTAAGTCATTTTACAAATAACTGGTATACGTATTAATCTGTGGCTTGATGTTAATAGGTGAGGTTGAGAGTAAAAAAAAAAAAAATCACCTACCATTTCCGATTTCGACAGTCGAATTCTAGAACCCCATGTTCATCAGGTGTCCACTTTATACCTGTGAAGATAGTGAATTGTCTAAATTGGCTTATTACTCTACTCCTAGATATCCACTCTGTCTATTCACAGAATAGCCAGCTTGTCGACTGCATTTGCCCAAATAAGCAGTAAATAGTAGTGGATGGAACACTGCATCACATAATACAATGCTCTTGATTTTTATGAGAAATGAACCGGAAACAATTTAAACAAATTTAATCTTAACCTACTTCTAGAGTCTATTTTTTTTTTTTTTTTGACTAGACTAATATAAGTCAAATGCCAACAACGTGCAAATTTAATTCTAAGATAATAACTGGAATGTACCTGGAAGGCCATTTATCAATGTGAGAGCAAAACAATTAAATTAATTATTCTAAAAACAATTCAAATAATTTAATTAAGTCTTTAAAAATAAAAATGTCTTAATGCCTTTTTTAGTGTGGTTGGCAGTAGGGGAGCAATGGGGGGTTTGGTGCCTTGTTCAAGAGGACCTCAGTTATGGATATTGAGGGTGGAAGAGAGTGCTGTTCATTCACTACCCTCTACAACTCATTCAGTGCTTCAGTTACTCCAACAGTCACTGAATTGAGGAAACAGTTTGGACTTAGACTGAAGAACTATAACCCTTGTTCCCTGATGGAAAGAATGGAGACATTATGTTGTGACAACATTGGGGTCCCTATAGAAATTGGCACAACCACTGAACTGTATTACAAGATTGCCGAGCAAGCAGCTGCATGTCAAGCAAGTACAACCAGAAGCTCGTAATCTGCCCACAGCCCCTGGAGAAGGAAACGAAGGAACCCAAAGTAAGGGGAGGTAGAAGCTGCTAAGTCCTCTGCGGAAGTCCTACCTGAAGATGGGATGCGAACGCTACAAACATGGAGATGGACTCCGTCAAGGGAAAGTCACAGAGGAAGACTCAGCCTGCAGCTCTGCAGATGTCTTCTAAAGAGTCACCGTGCACCAGGGACCAAGAGGAGGCAACACTCCGAGTGAAGTGAGCTCTCACTTGCATGGACATGGCTCAACTTGCGTCTGGTACACCAAGGTGATGACATCCATTCATCCAGTGGGCCAACTGCTATTTGGAGACAGCTTTCCCCTTCTGTTGGCCTCCAAAGCAGGTCAGGGAATGTGAAAGGTGTGCAATGAAGACGGAGGAGCCCCGTGCCTTAGTGAGCTCCTTGTGCACTTCCGAAAAGAAAGGCACCTGGATATGGCGCACGGCCGATAGTTGCGTCCAGCACCTGAGTACCAATCATCCAGCTAAGCAGAGGTTTCACCTCCAGCCCAATACTCACAGCCGCCCGGGAAAGCATTGCCGGAAAGTCAGCGTGGGCCTCTGTCTGAAGAAGCCCTTACTGTAATCCTCAAACCTCCCTGAGTGTCAGTCAAGTAGGGTCTGTGTTGAGCAGAAGACCCAGACAGGGTGATAGCAGATTGGATTATAATAGCAAAGAAGAGTTGCATTATCAACGTTGCCATGGGCATGTGCTCACCGTGCAGGCATGTCCCATCCACAAATGCTGTCTCAGCCTGCTCCTGCCCCAGCCATGAGACAGCAGTCATGGATGTCATTAGAGGGTAGAAAAATAGCACATTCCAGATATGTTGGAAAGAAATCTTTCAGAAGAACACTCACATACCGTTTTGCCCTCTTTGTGAGGAAACTTGCTCTTTCTGAAGCACCCAGGGAGAATTCACAGCACTTATCTGTGCAGAAGGACCGATGTTCATTGGTCTATTCTGATTGAGCTCCCAAGGGAATCCCCTAATGTCATCACGACATAATGTCGAACATGACCAACAGAAAGAGAACTCATGTGTGTCATCCACAAAAGAATCAGTTCACATTAAAAAAAAAAAATATTTCCTCATTTGCCTGAGGCTCTGGATTACAGGTAATAATGTTGTAAATAAAGTTCAGTTTCTTGTACAGGCCAATCATTTTCACTTCAAAAGAGACCTCAAAATATTGTCAGGTATCACATGTATTTTTTGTGTGTGTGGTGCCTGATATGCTTTTTTGACTCTCAAAGTAATGGTAGCTGTTGACGTGCAATTTATGTATCATCACCATGATTTCAGCTAAAAATCTTCTTTACTGTTCTACTGAAGAAAAAAATGTTCTGCAGGTAAATTAACAGCAAAATTACTTTTTTGGGTGAACTGCCCTTTAATACATATATTTACTGAACACTGATATATATTATCTTTATTGCAGAGATTGTAATGTACAGAAGATGGTGTAACAGTCAATAGCTCAGTAAAGATGGTATAACACTCAATAGCTCAGCAATGTTGATTACAAGGAGAGTGTTCAAAAGAATCAAGAACTCTTCATACGGAGAGGTCTGCAGGTCTCAAACATTAACGTGAAAGTATTAAGAATTTACAATGGGAGCATTTGACTTTTCTCATTATTTAAATTTGAGTTTTCTTTTTCAAGTCATTTTCACGCAATCCAAAGTAATTCTACACCAGAGACATTTTCACTGCACAGATTTGTAACTGTCTGATGCCTTTTTTCTGCCCCTTTTCAAAATCATCAGCTGTTATTAACAATATCTAATATCAATAATAATCAGTATCTAATAGTGCAAATGATTACTACAATTGACAGATTACATTTACATATGGCACGCTGGTGTATAAGGACCAATAATTTCCATAGACACAAGTGAAAACACAAAGTGGAGTACACAGTTGTACTTGAGGTGCTTTTAAAAAAATCCTGTCAGTAGCCCTAAAAGATCTGATGCCACAAACCCAGCAAGCTTTGCTAAATCAAGGAACTAATTCCTCCACAAAAGCACTCACTGGAGTAGCCTGGTTCCTAAATATAATTTTGTTTCCAGGCAGACTAATTAAAACTGATAAATTGCATAAATTGATTGTACCAGGCTATTTTAGCCAGCGCACATTTTAAATCTCATCAGCCTTTTATTAGCCTGAAGCAGGTTTAAACAATACTTAAAGCTGTACCTGGCAGGCTGTTGGGGTCATGAATATTAATCACGCTAAAAATCAATGCATTTGTCTAGATACATTAAATCTAGATTTAAATTCAAAAAGACAAAGTAGTCTATGCATGACTTCACATTTTTTCTTATCCAAAAAGAGGCTGATGTGAACATTATGGAGCGCTTAACACTCTCATGCAGTGTATGCTTTTTTCATACTCCAAGGAATAAAGAAATATGTATCTGACTAATGCAGTGCTAACTGACAGATTATTTATTACAGTATAGTATCTGCCTCATTTTGTGATAAAAAGTGTGTTTGTCGTATAACCAAAATTACTGGTTATTGTCCAGCATTGTATTTGATTTCTTAGCCAATTAAAAATAAGAGAAAAGAAAAAATCTGTCCAAGAAAAAAAAAGTACTACATTTCACATTTCTGTCTCCCTCACTTTGGCAGGAATAATTTCATGGTCGATCAACTGAATATGTGTGTTGTGGAATGAAGAACCTCATGAAAAATGTATTTGTATGATAAAAGACATCTTAATAAAGTTCCTTCCATGTTATTGTGTTTAGAGGAGTGTTTCTGCAGAAGATTCTACCTCTGGCCTGTCAACATTTATCTAACCAGTGTAGACTATAGAGAAGGTTTCTAAAAAAGTGTATCTAATACAAAATTAAAGGGACAGTTCACCCCAAAATGATACTTTACTGTTAATTTACTTAACCTCTGGCCATCAAAGATGTAGGTGATTATTTTTCTTTTAAAGTTGAACAGTAAAGATGATTTTTATCAACCATGGCCCTTATTAAAATGCAAGTCAGTGGCTTCCAGCACTTCAGAGTCAAAAATCCGGCAACACAAAATGAATACCTGTGGCTCCTGACAATATATTCAAGTCTCTTGTAGCAAACATTATTCAAGACATTATTAGCTATAATCCAGAGAATCAGGCAAATGATCACAAGTGATGTCCGGTTTGCAAATAAGTTATTCTTTTGAACCAGATAAACCAGGTCACCGATTCGGATTCGCTCTTCTAAAACAGTGCATGCCTTGTCCCATAGGAAAGAAAATTTGTCAGATTGAACATCTCAAATATTTCTCCTAGACAGAAATGAGGTTGCTTTAAGATCGAATGGAGATTTTTGCTTAAGTCTCCTGCTTCTCAAACTTGTCTCCTGAGACAAAAACACTCTCTCACAATGCTCTTCTTTAAAGCTTTAAAAGAGATCTCAACAACATCACATACTCCGCTCAGATATTTCTCCTTAGCTAAGGACTAAGAGAAAGAGAAAAATCTGAGCAACATCTGTGTGTAACGGGACTCAACTTGGCAACAGAGATAGATCCTAGTGCGAGCTTTATTAAAACACAATGTTGTCAAACAGGCAGCATCGACATCCAAACAAACAGTAATATCTAGGGCAAGACAAAAGCATAATCCAGAAATGCCTGAAGCTATGGAATATAGGCAATAATGTTGTAAATCAGGAGCCACTGATATTATGTATTGTCTGTATATGTTTTTTTTTTTACCTTCAAGTAATAGTAGCCACTGACATTTTACAAATCACCAAGAATCATGGTTTCAGCCAAAAGAAAATCCTTTACTAATCTACTGAAGCCAAAAATTGATCTACAATACAATCTTGGATGGCCTGTGGGTTAGCAAAATTAACAGCAAATTTTCATTTTTGGGTAAACTATCCTTTTAACCTTTAAGCTTGCAGTAGGAGCAAATTCAACAAAAAATTAATTGTTGGATCCTCAAATAGTGCCATCTGATCAATTCAGCCTATGTCATCAAAATCTCACTCCAGCCAGGCAACCAAAGTTAGCAGCACTTATCTAAACCATGCCAGCCAATGAGAATTAAGGGGAACAAAACACTGAAAACTCACCTGGATACTGTCTGAAGAAACCTTTGGCACTACCAAAGTACTGCCATATGAGAGAAGGGTCTCTTTTAAAGTTGTCCACAAACACCTTATTGAGTGCCTCTGACCAGTACACCCCATTCACTATGGCTGAGTCTGCAATGGAAGTCTGAATTAATTATTTTTTTTTTTTACATCAAATTAACAGTAAGTCAGTATCAGTCAGTATTCTGAAAACACAATACATTACACTTTGAATGATTTGTATGAAATCTGGGAGCTGTTGTCCACGCTTGAAGTATATGGTAAAAGTGTCCAGCACATACCAAACACAACAAACAAAACAACAAATAAACTTAAAATCTAGTACCTTTAACAGCAGTAATAGCAACCAAACACACAGAATCTGATTGGAGGAGAGGCCTTGCAAGAGTGCTGTTATTTTACCCCAGTATCAGCATTGGGATCTACAACATCTACATCTATAATGATGTCACTGTCATGTGACATACAGCATCACTTGTTGCACAGCTTCACTACCATTTACATTTCCTATTCTGTGGCCTCTTGTAACTGCATTATCCTGCAAAATGTGGCCCAACAGCTCAAATTCTAAATCATTAGTAGAAGCTTACAGTTGTGAATCAGGGTAATGTAACACTAATTTTTATTTACAAGCTTAAGCTGCAGGGGAAAAAACATCCTCTCGCTCAGTCCAGATAAGAGTCCTAACCTGGAGTCCATATTTGCATATGAAAGAGGAATAAGCAGAATCTTATTCAGTGACCGAGTGGAGCTTTATTCATAAGAAAAGGAAATAATCCCTAAGTGCAAGTAAAGCAATGCATTATGGGTTTCACTGTGGACCCCTTATGCTTGATTCGGTATCATCCTATTTCTGATTACACTTTTAGAGTGAATATAATTGTTTTTTTTTTTGTTTTTTTTTAAGTTTTCCTCAATAAGTTAACCTTTATTTTTATCATGTAAGATTATTTGTTATGAAACAGATAGTTCCAGTCCTGGATTATGATTGGTTTAAGGCACATTCAAAGTTGTGTGTGTGAATTACCTGTGTCTGTGGGTCTTACTCTACCAACAGTTAAGTTGTGAGTTTAGTTACTTCAAAAACAGTTTCATTTTACCCCCTCATTGCTGAGGACTATAATTTAAGGATCCTATATGTAAGTTTTGACAACAGCTTTCTGTGCTCCTGAATGTTTCTGTGTGCATCTCCGATGTCTCTCTCTCTCTCTCTGTGCAAGTGATATGTGTGTGTGTGTGTACGCGTGTGTCATTAATTAAAGCAGCGCATTAATATAGAAAGGTAATTAAACTAACTAAATTATTTGTGCATTAACCGGTTTTAATGGATACCTGCCAGCCAATCAGTATCAAGTATTCAGACAGACCATGGTAAAAGTTGTTTATTGTTTAGACTCAAACAAGGCCCACGAACACTTGAGCAACATATCTGTGAATTTCTAGCCACTGCCAATCATTCAGATCTCCCGGACTGCCTTTTGATAGAGATCTTTTGCGATGGAGTTAATCAGCCCTTAAAAGCCAAACTTAGACACGAGGGTCCACATTCATCTCTCGCAGAATTCATGGACTTTGCTTTGCTGTGTGTGGGCTCGCCATTTACTGTGGGCGTCGCGGAGGAGGAACGCGACAACGTGGTAATGGCGGCCGCAAAGTTTAGTCGACCACAAGCTGCGGGACATTCTAGTATTTTGATCGCTACTCCGGTGTGTAAACCCGCTCGTAAAATGTACATTCATGTAATGGCAGCGACAGCGGAGCCCATTCACAAAATGGCGGCGAGGACAAAGCTCCGTCATGTCACTGCTGCCATACCAATGCTATGTAAAGTCACAGCTGTATTTCCTGAGTCAAGTCACAGCTGCTCTTTCAGTGTCCAGCCAAGTCAAAGCTGTCGTTCTCGAGTCGAGTCAAGTCAAGTCAAGTCACGGCTGTTTTTCCCGAGCCGCCAAGCCGCTGCTTCGAAGTCAAGTCAAGTCAAGTCACAGCTGTCGCTCCCGAGTCAAGCCAAGTCACAGCTGTGGTTCCCGAGTCAAGCCAATTCACAGCTGTCATTCCTGAGTCAAGCCAACTCACAGCTGTGGTTCATGAGTCAAGCAGAGTCAAAGCTGTCGTTCACAAGCCAAGTCATGTCACAGCTGGTCTTCACGAACCAAGTCAAGTCACAGCTTGTCTTCACAAGCCAAGTCAAGTCTCAGCTGATCCCCACGAGCCAAGTCAAGTCACAGCTGATCTCCATGAGCCAGGTCAAGTTACTGCTGTTGTTCCAGAGCCTTGTCATGTCTTGTCTGACCTCCCAGAGCCTCGTCACGTCTGCCAGAGCCTCGTCATGTCTCGTCTGACCCCCCAGAGCCTCGTCACATCTCGTCTGACCTCCCAGAGCCTCTCTTGACCTCCCAGAGCCTCGTCACGTCTCGTCTGACCTCCCAGAGCCTCGTCACGTCTCGTCTGACCTCTCAGAGCCTCGTCATGTCATGACTGCCAGTGTGATGGCGGTCACCATTCTGAGTGTGTGGGCCGCACACTACACTCCAGAGGTCTCGTCTGTCCACAAGTCTGCTCCAGAGTTCTCGTCTGTCCACAAGTCTGCTTCTGAGGCCTCATCTGACCGAGAGTCTGCGCCAGTACCCCCAGAGGTGGCAGTGGTGGTTGCAGAACCTCCTAAAGGGGTCGCGGATACCACCATCGAGACTCCAGAGGTGGCGGCTTTCGCTGCAGAGCCTCTGGAGGTGGCCACGCCAACTGCGGCTTCCTCAACGGCTGTGATGCCCACCACAGTTTCCCCGGAGGTGGTGGCCGAGGCTGCGGAACCTCATAAAACAGGCACGTCTGTCCTAGCGCCCTGCACGGTGGTAGTGCCCAATAACCCTCACCTAGCCAGTGTACTCATGCCTGGTCCTGAACCTGCCACGGAGGCCGTTTATGAACTCTTACCCTGTCCTGTTCAGGCCATGTTTGGACTCTCTGCTCCCCCTGTCACAGCCACGAAGACTGCCAACGAACTCTCTGCCTGTCCTGTCACGACCATGAAGGCTGCCAACGAATTCTCTGCCTCTCTCCTTGTCGTTTTGTCTGCCTCTTCTGTCCCTGTTCTCCCCAGGTCCCAGTCCATGACGCGGGTGCCTGCTCTGCCCTGGAGGGCTCCAGTGCCTCCTGCTCCGCCCCAGAGGGCTCCTGCACCTCTTGCTCCGCCCCGGAGGGCTCCTGCTCACCCTGCTCCACCCCTGAGGGCTCCAGCTCCGCCTGCTCCGCCCCGGAGGGCTCCAGCTCCACCTGCTCCGCCCTGGTGGGCTCCTGCTCTACCGGCTCTGCCTCAGTCTCCAGGTCCCCCACATGGACCTGGCCCTCCAACCCTCGCCCTGTCTCACCCCCGCCCCACTGCTCCCCTGGATTGTTGGTCATTTGGAGCGTCTGAAAGCCGCTCTTTGGTGGGGGGGGCTATGTCATGAATCTAGCCAGTGACCCTCGGTCCGCTCACCACCAGATGTCACTCTCGCACTTTCACATCATGCAGACTGTTGCACTACACCCTGGACTACGTCTCCCATCACCCATCACGCTGATTGTGCCAACACCTGTAGCCTATCAGACGCGCTATATTAGACCCGGGCTTCCCCCCTGTTACTCACAGAGGCTATGCTGTTTTGTGAATAAGTCACTCCTGAAGGGTGTTTTAAGGCATTTTTTGAGTACTTTATTGCTTTCATAAAACAGTTACCACACTATAAAAAAATATTAAAACCAAAAAGCTTGTTAAATGCAGTCCCTTCTCTAAAAAATACTTCTGACAGCAACAGTAAATGGCAAGAGAATCACTTTTGGAGCTCAAATAAAAACAGATAATAGGAGCTGTTATTATCTGCTGTGTCATTTTTTTTTTTTTTTTACACCATATATGCTATTTTCTTACACACCTACATTTGCTTATCTCTCAGCAAATAAAGAGAACAGCGTGGTTTATTAAATAATTAATAATTAAATTTTAATTACCAAAAAGTTAATTTTGCTGAAACACATTATACACTGCCCTCCAAAAGTTTGGAAACACCCCTGGCAAAGTGTGGTTTTGGACGATATCAGCATAAATCCTTATCATTTTTTGGTGCAAATACATTAAGTAACTTGATATTATCATTGAAGAGCAGCAATAATAATTTTCATTTTGATTACATAATAATGGCAATATATACATGTCAAAGTCAGACATGCCCCTTTGCCAGCTGTGATGCCTGGTTACTGGTTTAAACTTGGCCCAGGTTTTTAAAAGATTTTTGGGTCGGCACACCTTAATAGCTTCAACAATTGATTGACAATTAAGTTTAGAATACAATGAATTTAGGCCCAGATTATGCAGAGCTGTAATAGCTGCTAATGCTGGGTATTTTGATGAATCCAAAATTGAAGTTTTTTCTATGTATATGTATATGTGTTTATGTAATAAAATATGTTTTCGTAGTTTGTGTTGTCCCTTATCAGTGCAAATATCACAAATTAAAAAGAATTCATACCAATATTGTCCAAAACCCCACTTTTCTAGGGCAAACTTTTGGAGGGCAGTGTACATGGACCAGTTTTGACGCTATTGATTGTTATGTTGCTAAGGGTGTTTGCTAAGAGTGTTTCACAGAAATGGTTGTGTTTTATCATAAATAAAACACAGCTTCTGACTAATCAGAATCAAGGACTGGAACTAATGTTTTATAATAACCGTTTTATAATAAGAATTATGACCAGTAACACTGGGGAAGCAGTGTTTTATTTTTTTTATGATAAAAAATAAAACATTTTTTATCATAAATAAAACACAGCTTCTGACTAATCAGAATCAAGGACTGGAACTAATGTTTTATAATAACCGTTTTATAATAAGAATTATGACCAGTAATACTGGGGAAGCAGCTACATATAATCTCAAACAGTGAAACATTCCAGTGTTGTTATATGAAGTGTCAGCAGTATTTGAACATTACATTACAATTAAATTAGGGGACTGGAACTAACTACAAAACAAATATCTATATAAACCTAGAATAAACATCCTTTTGTTGTGCATGTCATCTGCAATGATGTGTCGAGCATATGCAATGCTAAACACACCTTTGTTGTACATGTTAGTTGGAACCTGGACGACACTGAGGCTGAGGTTCACAGACAGATTGTTGAAATGTTCATTTGGCTGCAGGATAAATTCTCCACCCAGCTCCACAGTCTTCCCCTCCTCATCCATCTCATTGATCAGGACTGCATTAAAGTACTCATACTGTGAGGAAAGAGAGAGAAAGATATGACAAGTGTGAGGCCATCACAAATTAAAACATTTTGTCTCCTACTAGGCCTCCTCAATTAGGCTTCTCCTCTGTCTCAGCTTGCGAGCCTCCTTGATGCTTGGCCCTGGACTCAGCTGGGGCTCCTGTACCTGCAATTGGGTGTAGTACTCTACCTAGGGCTAGGAGCTTGACTGTACTCCCCTCTCTGGGTTGCTCTCTAGGGCTAGGAGCTTGACCGTACTCTCCTTGTGCTTCTAAAGGCTACCTGTAAGTAGGTCACCGGTGCAGGACCTGGTTCCCTAACTTTGGTGCTACAGAATTGATAGTGTGGTTAGGCCTGTCTTAGTCCTCTGCTCCCTGGAGCTCTGTGAGGCAGCCATACCACGTTGTTAGGCCATCATTTGCCTCCCTGTTAGGCTGCTCTTACGGTTGAGCTTGGCAGTGCTCCCCTCGGGGTAGATGTATTAGTCTCCCTAGGTGACAGGGGGACAGGGTCTGGTAATATGGGGAACCTAGATGCCCGGCCATATCACCTTAACCCTCTGGGCCTCTTCGTTTAGGAGTCACATTTGGCTCCTCCACGGACTGAAGCCTTGAAATATAACTTCTTGTTTTTTCAGGAAAATCATTGTAAAATATTTTTGTTTAATAACATTTTTTGATTATTATTTAGAATTTTGAGGGGATTTTATGACAATATGCAATATTTATACAGTTTTAATTAGCTATTTTTTTCCCATTAGAATTAATATATATTTATTTATATAATATTTTTATTATTATTATTCAATAAATGCAACATTTCACATTAAATGCTTTTAAAACTTGTGTAATGTCATGTAAGCTCCTGTATATCTCCCTATATACACATTATACATATAAGCAAGGCAAGGCAGACTTTTGGATTACCATGCTTTTTTTTTTACATATTTTATTAGGTTTTGCTTTTAGATATACATTTAAACATTCTAAAAGACTACTGTTAAGTTTTGAAATTTTTGGTTAGATAAATATCAGGTTGCATTATGATTACAATCAAACATTAAAATACAAGAAAATTGCTCTTCTCATCTCACATATTCTCAAAATTTGCTCTGTTGCAGTCTTACCAGTTAATTTCTATGTATGTGTGTGTGTGTGTTTCTGAGAGAGACTCTTTTGTATTTGTTTATCATTTTTCATTTTATTTCACATATTCTAAAAATTTGCTCTGCTGCATTTTTATCAGTTCATTTCTATGTGTGTTTCTGTGTGTGTGCACGTGTGTGTGTGCGTGGGTGTCTATTTTGCACTCTTGATATTTTAGAGTGTCACCCCTTGACTGCACTTTTTTTCTGCACAGCGGCTGACTTGTAGCTAGTACCGCCAAAAGTTTTTTTTTTTTTTTTGTATTTCCCATTCATTTCCTATGTTTGTCATTTTTGACCTCGAAGGAGCCAAGTGTGACTTTTTTTGTGACCCTTTAACATATAATTTTTTGTGTGTTCACATAGCTAAAAGCTTGGTGACAAAAGTCACCAAGTGTCATCTCATTCCGATGAAGCTACGATTTTTAAAATTTCAAAATATATTGTTATTGTCATGTTTAGACACCTGCTTCAGACACTGGTCACGCTGAAGGCGTTCCCCATAGCGACTGCTATAGGACACAGTGTCTCGTTCCCTTCTCAGGGAACCATGGTTATGCATAACCAGAGACATTAGTTTTCATTATTGATTGTTTTCATGATGATTGTCATATTTATATTTCCAGATTTTAGTGTAATATCAATATTTGAATCCTTAGTATTTCCTTTTTCTGCATTCTGATAAAACAGAGGTACTAGTTGTTCAGCCAATAATCTTAATGGTTGTCGTCTTCCAGGGTTGAGGTCTTGGGTGTAATGTTGGTTAGCAGTCTGTCATAAATTTCATATGCATTTCATGAGATTCTCTCATGATTAGACAGTGAAACAAGAGACTGACAGATCCAGCTGCGGCCTGACCAGATGTCCCACAGCACCGCTATACGGTGTTGCTACTGCTGCAGCCTCACCCTAGACAGGGTCATAATAATTGGGAACTTGTCTGGGATCCAGTTCAACTTCATCAACCCTGGTAAATCATGGTGTTTGATTGGATATTTTCATTTTGTGTGAGAGAGGTTAGTAGTGGAGTTTGATTCAACTTATTTTATTTGAAATCTAACTTATAATACAGAATAAATGTCTCCTAATACTAAGCACCTGTTGAAGGGCAAGTAATACCAAAGATTGGTTGAACATGCAGATTTTGCTAGCCGAGCCATTGGACAATAGTGTTATTTTTTTTAATCCTTGTAATATCCCCTTTTTCTATTTTTTTTTTTTTTTTGGCTTTTGTGGCTTTAATGGACAGGACAGTAGAGAAATGACATGAAAGTACTGGGCAGAGAGAGGGGAGCAGGCAAAGGACCTCGAGAAAGGAATTAAACTTGTGTCGCCGCAAGCACAGTTCGCTATACCACAAGGCTATCGGCACTGACAGTACTATCCCCTTTTTCAAATCAAGCCATTCTCAGCATCCTGTCTGTGTGACATCACAAAAACCCAGGCCGCTCCCACAATAGTTGATTGGCACGGCTTAGACCCACCCTGAGTGAGCTGAGAACAGTCCAACCGCCAGTGTTTCGAAACTGGAGCAGGGGAAGACAAGAATGTCTCTGATTGAGCGACTAAGGTGTTTTGTTAGATGTAATAATGAACATAGCACTCATCATTTACGCCCAACCTCTGAGCCACTGAAGACGCAGAGGATTAACGTTACTTTCGTTTTTGAATGAAATGTGCCCGGCGATTTACCTAAATGCGTCTATTTGCTCTCATCATTCGTGATCCAGCTTCATCTACAGCAGTGAGTATAAGTGAGTATAAGGGTTTTTTTTATGCAACTTTGCAAATTGCCTTTCTGAATAATGTGAAAGTTAGCAAGTTTTGCGGCTAAATGCAGCTAAAGTAAACATAATGGCTTATCAACCCACAGAAAAGAGGGGCGGGGTGAGCAGTGCTCATTAGCATTTAAAGAGACCGGTAACAAAAAGGCTTGCTCTGAAAAGGGCTGATTTTGACAAGGTAAAAAGGGTGTTTTTTTTACACTACCACTGAGACATTTTAACCAAAGTATGTTTTAGACTCCTCATTAATACCCTAACGAATCATATCAATTTCCATCCGATGACCCCTTTAAGATCTGAAACATTTTAAATGAAGATTTTACCAAGTTCAAGATTGAGGATGATTACCACAAAACTATATTTTCTGCAAGCTTTTTTAAAAAAACAAATAAATAAATAAAACATGTTGTTTTTAATTTTAATAATAATTCACAATTGATGTATACAGTGCAACAGCAAAAACTCTGAGAAAAAAAAAATGTTACATTGGTTTAGACCATTTTCTATACATATATAAATACCTCCAAACAGGACCATACAGAGACACTTTTAAGTAGCAAATGAGACATGAAGCGAACTGATCCAAACGCAAGTTTTCTTCATAAACAGAGATATGGTCATATACAGGCAGGGTCCACACCAGCAAACAGGGACAGGTGAAAGTCGATTGACGGCGAAAGTAATCCAAGGGGCAAGGCTAATGGGTGATCCAAACAGACAGTAAATATTTCAAATGAGGGTCGAACAGAGTCCAAAACGGCAAGACAAAGGGTTAATCAAAGACAGAAGATAAATCCAGGGCAGGCTGAAGGCAGGCAAGATGAGATAACCAGGCTAGGACCAAGACACGATTAACCAGACTAGAAACAAGACTAAACTAAACTTGGAAATGGCTTCGTAATGTAGCTAACACTAGGAGAGCGCTAAACGCTAGACAATACTCTGCCCAGAATGATGGTGATGGCATGGAGTGTGGTGGACTATGGGAAATGTAGTCCAAGGGTGTAGTGCAACAGCCTGGAGTGGCCTCTGGCCGCTCTAAACACTATACAATCCAGAAGAGCGTTGGAGCAGAGCGGGACAGGGCGAGGGATGGAGGGCCAGGTCCATGTACAGATGGAGGACCTGGGGACTGAGGCAGGACCGGCAGAGCAGGGAGCCAGGGTAGAGCCGGCAAAACAGCCAAAGCTGAGGGCCACCAGAGCAGGAGCAGAAGACCTCCATGATGGAGCAGACAACCACCAGGGCAGAGCTGACAGAGCAGAGGCCCACCAGGGCGGAGCTGACAGAGCAGGGGCCTACCAGGGTGATGCAGATGGAGCAGAAGCCCACCAGGGCAGAACAGACGGCGCAGGAGCCCACCAGGGCAGAGCAGATGAAGCAGGAGCCCAAAGCAAAGACAGGAACTTGGGCACAAGACACAAGAGACAGACACTCTACAACCCCAAGGGTCTGAACAGGGAATACAATGGACTTTTTAACAGTTTCTTTGAACGTGATTGACAGGGGTATATGTTCATGGTTGTTTTCCGTGATAATTGCTGGACAGAAAGACAGTTCACAACTAGACTCATTGACTGAAACAGGCCCGACAGATTCAGTTCAAATTCAGACTCAACAGCAGCATTAAGACAGACAGACAGCTCAGGCTTAAATTCCTTGACAGTAACCAAGACAGACAGTTCAGAGCAAACAGAGAGTTCTCAGATGGCCTCCATGACTGGCTCAGGACTGACAGGGATTACAGGAACTGCTTCCATAGCCATGACAGGACAGACAGGGACTTCAGAAACGGCCTCCATAGCCATGACATGACTGACTGGGATTCACAGATGCCTTCTGTGGCCGATTTGGGACAAGACTTGAGTTCGTGAGTGGGCTCCACTACTGTGACCAGAGCAGCAGTGAAAGATGTCGCTTCAGTAACATCTGGAAAGGACACCACTGCCTCTGGAGGTTCTGCAGCTTCCGCCGCCACCTCTGGAACATGTGGAGTGGACACTGCCATTTCTGGAGGTTCTACAGCCTCAGCCACCACTTTTGGGCAGTAGCGCTTCCCACAATAGGGATTGTTATTTGGTGCATTTGGGCTGCGTACACTACCACCAAATTTGCAGAGCCAACAGCGTTCACAGAAGGAATGCCTGAGATTCCTTCTGTGAATGCTGTTGGCAATCCCTATTGTGGGAAGCGCTACGATTAGAGGAAACAGTGCAAAGACCTGAGGGTGAAGGTGAGTAGGTTTGGGCATACCAGCTGTGCGAGAAGAAACCAATGCATCCCACATGCTGGATATAAGACTGGGAAACTGACCGACTGACCCCAGAGTTCTGGATCCAGCAAACAGGATGTGACGTGACTCTAGATGATCAGCTGTGACATTATGAGACTTTGGACGTGCAGCTGTGATATGACAGGACTCTAGACGTTCAGCTGTGACGTGATGAGACTCTGTACAATCAGACGTGACATGATGAGACTCTGGAAGATCAGACGAGATGTGACGTGACTCTGGAAGATCAGACAAAACATGACATGCCTCTGTAAGATCAGACGCGACGTGACGAGACACTGAAAGATCAGACGAGACGCGACGAGACACTGGAAGATCAGATAAGACATGACAAGACACTGGAAGATCAGACATGACGTGCCTCTGCAAGATCAGATGTGACGTGATGTGCCTCTGGAAGATAAGACATGACGTGATGGATGGATGAACATTTGAGACATGACGTGACTCTGGACGAACAGCTGAGACATGACAAGACACTGAAAGGACAGCTGTGACTTGACTCAGGAAGATCAGCTGTAGCTTGACTAGACTCATGAAGATCAGCTGTAGCTTGACTTGGCTCAGGAAGTTCAGCTGAGACTTGACTCAGGAAGATTAGCTGTAGCTTGACTTGGCTAAGGAAGATCAGCTGTGACTTGACTTGGCTAAGGAAGATCAGCTGTGACTTGACTTGACTCAGGGATGCTAGCAGTGACATGACAGGGCATTGTTGTCGCCACCATTTTGTGAATACGCTCCGCTGTCACCGCCATTATGTGAACGTGCTCTGATGCAGCCGCCATTTCACAAGCGGGTTTAATCACTGGAGTAGCGATCAATATACTTGAATATCCCTGAGCTTGCGGTTGACTTAACATCACAGCCACTATTTCAGTCACACTACACAGACTGAGTTTAGTTTAGTCTTGTTTCTAGTCTGGTTAATCATGTCTTGATTCTAGCCTGGTTATCTCATCTTGTCTGCCTTCTGCCTGCCCTGAATTTATCACTTGTCTTTGATTAACCCTTTGTCTTGCCATTTCCGACTCTGTTCACCCCTCATTTGAATTATTTACTGTCTGTTTGGAATACCCAGTAGCCTTGCCCCTTGGATTACATTCGCTGTCGATCAACCCTCGCCTGTCCCTGGATTACGCTTTCATCTTGCACTGTTTGTATTTGTTTGCTGGTGTTGACCCTGTATGTGGTTTACCATGTCTCGGTTTAATAAAAGCTTGTGTTTGGATCCGTCTGCTTCATGGCTCGTTCGCTCCATAACAGACATCAACAGACTACTATACCAGTTGCCTTAATCTGACTGTAACATTACTACATATATATGGATCTCTATTTAGAATTATTAAACAGAACAAAATGCAAATTAAAAAAATTAAATTAAAAAAACATTATGAATTTGTCGAATATGGTGATTTGAAGGCAGCTCATTAGTGTTAGTCCTTCTGGAACTCATATAGGTTGCACTGCAACTGCAGTTTAAAAAGAAAAACTTTGCATAAAAGTATCTGAGAATGTGATAGAAAAAAAACATCCCTTTTTCACTTCGGTGGTGTGTCACCCTATCACCCTAATGAAGAAATCACCCCTGGTTACACCTACCCTCAAAAGGGCCCAAAGAGATGTTGTCACTGCTACTTGAGTGAAGGTTGATAAGTTTTGATTATGATACTGTTAAAACTGCTCTGCCAAGGGCAAGGAAGGAAGCTGCTTTGTGTGTACATGTGTGAAATCTGTGAATTAGTGGTAAACAAGGAAATGGAAAGCTTTAGCAGTTTTAGAAGACATGGATCACCATGCACTATTTTATTACAGGAGATGACAAACATCTCATGAGTTTTTGGTCAAGGTCAAGGTGTTAACCCATGCCACACTTAGACTCAGTCTAGACTGGTCAGCAGGAAAAAAAAAAAAAAAAAAGGTATCGCTCTGAGTAGACTCAATAAACAATTCCTGTCAGGTCATTAACGTGTCCCCCTAGTGAGCCTTCTTTCTGACCGCCACGCTGAAGTTTTGGGTTGCAGAGTCACTATCTGCTATCAGAGTCATAACTATGTTGCGGCTGATGGGCAAGGCATATGCAGACAAGGCCAGTGAGGCCCTGCACTCCATGGCAGGTTGTAGGTCTACCAAGCCAATTTACTAAAGGACTTTGACCAAGGTGAGGGATTGTCTCCAGAGGCAGTCCTTTAGCTCTGCAGAGCCATAGATCTTGCCCTCTGTGCCACCAAGCAAACAGCTCATGCCACTGGTCAATCAATGGCTATGACAGTTGCCACAAAGCAGTATCTGTGGCTGAACCTTCGAGGGATTAAGGAGAAAATGTTTCTCCTTGATGCCTCGCACTCTGGTCTCTTTGGCACTGACCTAAGTACAGTAGTCCAGAAGTTCAGAGAGACAAGGGTTCAATCTGTGGCGTTCATTCTCTGTCACGGTTTCTTCAGTTCCCGCAAACCCTTCTTAACTACAAGAAATCTAAGATAAACTAACATTATGTCTGTTCATTTCACTAGACTGGACTGAATCACTATTAGTATCTCACTCTCTTATCTGTCGACCCCTCCTGACAAGATGGAGGCAATGCAATTCTTCCTTGGGCTAGGGAAGCAGTTTAGAGTTTATGAGTCTGTTAACATGCTTCTGGGAGGGATGGGCATTTTGATAGAGAGGGAAAGGGAACATTGTCACTATTTGCATCCCACTTCCTCATCTTTCATCATCTTTTTTCCAGCACTGTAAGCTGGAGGCAATAATGTGGACATAGACACATCCATGTTTGCACATTTCCTGAGGGATACGAGGAAAGGGCCAATTTATAGAGCAAGAAAATTGGACTTTGTTGCTATTAGCATTAGCACTTGCTCTTCTGCCACTCCTTCCAGCACTGTAAGCTGCAGATGAGTCTACCTGCCTTACTGTCACGGAGTGAGCGATGAAGCGTGAATCAGGCGGATCCAAATGCAAACTTTTATTCAAAGGACGAGACAAAGACATGGTCAAGGCAGGCAGGGTCAGACAATGGCAGACAGGTATATAGACAGCAAGACAAAAGAGTAATCCGTAAGACAGGTAGGGGTCGATCCACGGCGAACGTTATCCGAAGGGAGAGACAAAAGAATAATCCAGACAGGCGAGAGTTCTGATAGGCAGGCAGCGAGACAGACAAGACGTTATAACAAAGCGTAGGAACAAGACTCGGATGACTAAGGGACTAGACTAGACAAGAAAACATGGCTGACCTAGGGCTCCGTACAGTTGCTAACACACAAGCAAGTGCTAAACGCAAACCAATACTCGGCCCTCACTGACAGGAAGACCGGGGTTTAAATAGTGTCTCTGATTGGACGCAGGTGATAGCCACAATGGCTGATGGGCAACGTAGTGTGTGGGTGTGGTGTAACAGTCAGTGAGATGTGAGTGTCAAAGCGAACTCTGGTGGCAAGCAGACTGACGTACAGGAGTGGGTTCGTGACACTTACTGAGCGTTCTATCATCATTGTCTTGACCATCTTGTGTATGACCATTGCCTGCCTTGTTCCGTTTACACTTATTGGATTATCCCTTTCTTTATTATTTGGATTGGACTGCCTTACTGTATATGAATTTTGTCTGCCTCACGTTTACGCTATCTGCCTACAGATTTGGACTTGTTTGCTGTGGATTTTAATAAACAACTGCATATGGATCCTAACTCCTCTTCCATCTCATTACAATTGGCCACAATAGAAATATTAAGAGAATAATTTAAGACAGTTTAATACCGTTATCAGCATATATTGAAGTAGATTCGTCTCTCGTTGTCTTTGAGAGAATATGTGCCTTTAACGCAGCATTAGAAAGCATTTTTGCTTGTTTTTTTTTTTACTTTCACTTCTCTATAGTGAATTGACTGAGGTCAAGACATTCACCTGCATAATTCTTGCGCAAAGTTTGAACATAGCTTGCGTGATATCCATTAGCTCGCCTGAAATAGTTCCAATACTGCTACGTAAACACCTCCAACACCTTACGAAGTTTGTGATAGCACCCGTTGGCACCATGAGTTGGTTTTATCGCGCCATTCTCCTCGCCTGTGTAATTCATAAACATTTTACTACACTGTCAAAAATAACTCATCACCAGCAAACTATATACATTTAGTGGGTAGTAAATATATACAAGTTGGGACACATTTCTACCCCTGTTGAACAAACCAGCATATGTTGGTTAGGTAGGTTTTGAAGCATAGATGCTGGTTTAAGCTGGTCCTTAGCTGGTCAGGGCAGTGCAGGAAAGAAGAACAATACACCAATGAATAAGATAATTAATAAAAGTAAAATAAAGTAGAAAACAGATATACAGTCATGCAGTCTTGTGGAAACATCTAGGAACACATTACATCAGGTGAAAGACATGTAAATAATATATTGAACCCTAAATTCCCCCCAAGTGTCCTAGCATCGCACATAAGGGGTAGTGGAGAAATGCCAAACATTTGGGGAATATGGGGACAGAATGTGCTCTCTCAGGTTACACAGACAAAAGAGCAGCGAAATTTGAGAAACGACAGCGCTATCAAAACACTAGATAACAGCAGAATGTGCAACGTATTAAGCTGCAATAGAGAAAATGCCTTAAAAACGAATCCAAGTAAACACACCCCAACAGTGCCATGCACCTAAAGTTAAAATGGCACACTGATAAACATTGCTAATAGTGCATTTACACGTTTCCAAACACAAATATGTACTTGCTCTGGCACACACAACCCTTTTGCCCTTCTCCACTGTCACAGTGTTCATATTTTTAGCACTGCAGTGTACTGGATGAGCTATTAATAAATCATTCAGCAGTATTATATTTACAGCAGTGCTGTCATCTATTCACTGTACTCTCTTTCAGCACTGCTGTATTGTCACAAAATAAGCTTCCAATAAACGATCTTGTGTTATAAGATCCTATACCAAAAATGATAATCAGTAAATCAGAACTTCAATGCTTTAGTGGAAAATGCAAAAAAAAAAAAAAAAAAGTCTAGGTGGATTTAGTTCTGTCCAGAAGAAAAAACTGTATGTTGCCTATGTGGTCCATATGTAAAAGCAGATACTTTTAGATGCCAATATGTTGTGAATACCTATGAAAACTAATGGAATAACCCTGGCTTTCCACACAAAATATAGGCCTCACAAAAGAACAAAGAACCTTTAACATCCATGGAAACTTTCCAGTGCAGCAAAGGTTCTTTATAGTGGAAACGGGTTCTTCTGACAGTAGTATGCACATCGGTGTATAAAGTGTCTGATGCTTGTAAAGTGACTATGGCACAGAGAAGAATATGCTGACAGGACCAGGAAATAGAGTCAGCAGGCTGATAGGGGCCATTCAGCAGAAACTTTAGTTTAAGCAAGTTAAACATCCACTGGACACAGTCCTCAGATGGTCCTTAGCATTTTCTTATGTCTGAGAGAAGAGATTTTTCTGTAGTCCTGATTTCTTAGCTTGAATTCATCTTAACCCAGCAGACTGTTGGGCTATGAACATACAATTAGAGGAATTTTCCTAATACTGATGGACTTTTGCTAACATGCAGCCTACCTTTCATCCATGACAAAGAAACCTCGAAAGCAGCCCCAGGCAAAATGTTTACACTCCTAGCACAAGGACATGTGGGTCAAAGACTGGGATTCACAGCCATCTTCAATGTCATCACTGACTAAATCAATAGACTTTGTTGACACTGTAAGCATTAGTGCTCAATTAGCTCAATTCCAATTTATTGCTCAGATGTGAATTTTTTTGTATGGCTGTTCACATTATCATTTTTAAATGTGGCCAAGATTCCAGATTCCACTGTGAACAAATGCTTAGCTTATATAGTCTCAGTAGTACACCGTAAATCAACATCTCTGGTCCCTTTACTGACTACCTCCGCAACTTTCTGTCTATTCACTGAGTGATCAAAGAAAAACTAGTATGTAAAATCTTTAAAGTGAATCCCGACAGTGCAGAATTATGACACGTCAATCTAGAGTGATGTAAATTCTGTGAATTACACTTAAATACTGTCTTAGCTGTTCAGAATGTACAGTACACTGTAAAAAATAAGAAACACAATTTGTTGAGTCAGCTTAAAATAATTTGTTACCCTGCTGCCTTAAAATGTTAAGTTTAGTCAACTAAAATAAGTTTATTCAACTTGAAATGTTAAGTTGTACTAAGTAACAACTTAGATATTTGTGTTTGCTAAACTTAACAGATAGGTAAGTAACCCAGCTGCCTTAAATTTTTAAGTTGATTCAACTCAAATATCTAAGTTGTCACTTAGTATAACTGTGATCGTAGCCTACTTCAAAACCGCACTTTACTTTATGATGAATAAAAGAATGGATGAACAAATGAATAAGTGGTTATTCTCTAAAAATTAAAACACAGATCCATATAATTGTTTCCTCTATGTCACATGACTTGAAAGGTCATTACATAAGAAGCAATGAGGCTTTATGTTATTTGATTTGGGTCTGTTTACATGTTTTTCTGTGTTTCCTGCATGTTCTTCAGAAGAAAGAAAACCTTATTATTTTGGAATGGCATGAGGGAAAGAAAATGATGACAGAACTTTCATTTTTGGGTGAACTATCCCTTTAAGGCATTTCAGAGGTGCTTGAAAGATTTTAAAAGAGGGATTTATAATGTATCAAATGCATAGCCTCCATGCCGCACAATTACAGAAATGAGATTTTCATGCGTGTCATAAATGTCATACAGCAGAAGAGATGTGAGGCAGCTTATGTGCTGAATCCCCACTGATGTGTTTCCTGTAATCTGTTATTTTTGATGGCAGGTGGAGACCAGATTCTGTGTTGAGGTACATTCATTTTAACACCCTTAACTATATTTTGAAATAAATGACATTTCACTTAATAGGGCTGTCAACTTTATCAGATTGAAAGGGATATTTGTCATTTGAGATTTTTTCTAAATTTTTTATTTGATCAACAATTTGATCAAAAGTGAGCAAATCAGCAAGTGAACACTTGTAAACATAAAGAAAATGCTACACACAGTGTAAGCCGGAATATATCCATGTGTCTTATTAGCACTTAAAATGGTTTTCAAAGGGCTTTTAAAGGATCTGGCGGTAGTACTTTTGTCGTAGCTTAGCATAGATCATTGAATCCAAATAGACCGACAGCATCTCGCTCAAAAATGACCATATATAATGACAATATTTTTCCTATTTAAAACTTGACTCTTCTGTAGTTACACCATGTACTAAGACTGACGGAAAATGAAAAGTTGCGATTTTCTAGGCTGATATGGTTAGGAACTATACCCTGATTCCGGCGTAATAATCAAGGAACTTGGTTGACGGCTCATTGTGCCTGCTGCACCCATCGTACATGATGTAACTACAGAAGAGTCAAGTTTTAAATAGGAAAAATATCAAAACTCTTGGTCATTTTTGAGTGAGATGCTAACGGTCTAATTGGATTCAATGATCTATGCTAAGCTATGATAAAAGTGCTAGCGCCAGACCCGGAGATCGGCTGAATGGACTCAAAAATGGTAAAATTCAACTGTTTAACTCTAGTGGAGTTGGAAAATGAGCCTATTTTTTTTAAAAAAGTGGACTGTTCTTTTAAATAGACAGTCAAAATGTCCTTTACACATACTGTATAAGAGGTTACTCTACAATGAAAACATTCTGCAAGTTTTAAAACTCCCCAGTTTAAAATATGTATTCTGAACCAGGCCCAGTTCTATGGGGCTATTAGAGGCTGCTAAGCACTTTTTAAATAACAGCATATTGGCAAAACACATTTGGCAAAAGATCCAGTGTGTTTTTGCATTTGCACTCTGCAATGTTTTTGCAGTGTTGCGCAATGTAACCTTAGGCTTATCTGTTGATGTCTTGAATGCATTGTCCAATAAGAGACATTTAAGTTTCCACTTAACGCTCAAAATGCATTTTGAGATTTTGTCCAGTGCTGAGATCTGCATGCTCGCAAATCTTATCATTATAAATGTAAATAAGAGACTTATTGTGCAGTGCAGAGAGCTTTATTGTTTATAATGGAACTTTGTGAGTTTGCAATGAACTACGATTAGTGACAGATTTTTGGTACTTATAAAGGGAGCACTATTTGGACCATAGCAATGGACAGGATAAAAATGTATGTCAAAACAGATGTGCAATGAGGTTAAAGCACCCTCACTAATTTTAGAAGCACCCTCAGTGATTTGATTCTGGAACTGGGCCTGTTATGAACAACTCATGTCCATCAGTCACAAAAGCAATACTGCAGTTGCATGAAGAGAGTAAGATCAACAAACTGCTCTGTCAATGAATGCAAAAGAAACTGCACTTCCAAAAACTTTGTATAGCCTTCCTAAAGATCCGGGCATTGGAAATGCATGCCCAAGGTTTATCATATAAAGTTATACAGTTTTTAATGGCATGCTTGAGCGACTGCAAAATAAAGTTTGGTAACACTTTAGAATAGGGAACACTTATTCACTATTAACTATGACTTTTCCCTCAATAAATTCCTAATTTGCTGTTTATTAATAGTTAGTTAGGTAGTTGTTAAGTTTAGTTATTGGGTAGGATTAGGGATGTAGAATAAGGTCCTGCAGAATAAGGCATTAATATGTGCTTAATTAGTACTAATAAATGGCTCATATTCTAGTAATATGCATGCTAATAAGCAACTAGTTAAGAAACCATAAAATAAAGCGTTACCTAAAGTTTCTGTTCTTCACATTTCGCAACAGACTGTCTTCTGAATTATTCTAAACATGCTGCTGTTTTTTCAAAATATCCTTTTTACTGAAAGATGTGGCAGCGCTAAGCTTTTTTACTTGGAGGCAACGTAGCAAAGTACATTTATTGTTGATCTTACAGTGTGTTTGTCATTATTGTTTGAGTGTTTGTAATTAAATCAGTATATACCTGTAACGTTTGGAGTAAAGGCGACTGCGATGTGGATCCAAGTGCAGAACTTTATTAAAAGCGTAGTTAAAACAGGCAGGGTCAACAACAGCAAACAGAAACATCCAAGGTAAATCACAAAAGGGTGTTCCGAAGGACAAGCTGAGGTCAGGGCAGGCGGCGAAGAATCACAAAAACCAGAAAACAATCCGAGTCAAAGCAAATAGGCAGGGTAAGAAAACTAGGAACAAAGGAAAACTAAGGCTAACACAGAACACGCTACAGGCTAACACCAATCAGCAAACTTGAAGAGAGAGAGAGCAACTTATATACTAAACAGGGAAACCACATGACAAAACAAACCAATGAGAGCAGACACAAGTAACCAAGGAACCAATCAGGACATGACACATGCAACTGAGGAACCAATCAGAATATAGCACACAGACAAGGGTGACACATGACCAGATAACATGAGAGGCAACATAGTCGTAACATAGCCCCCCCCTTAAGGAGCGGCTTCCAGACACTCCAAAACAAACAGTCCAGGCGAGTGGTGGAGCAGAGGCGGAACAAGGCGAGGGAAGGAGGGCCAGGTCCATGTGGAGGACCTGGGGACTGAGGTAGGACCGGCAGAGCAGGGTGAGAGAGGGACCACCATGACAGAGCTGACGAGACCGAGGATCCTCGCGGCAGAGCAGACGGAGCGTGAGCCCTCCAGGGCTGAGCGGTCGGAGCAAGAGCCCTCCAGGGCGGATCGGGCGGTGCAGGAGCCCTCCAGGGCGGAGCGGGCGGCACAGACGCCCTCCAGGGCGGAGCAGGCGGCGCAGAAGCCCTCCAGGGCGGAGCAGAAACCATTGATACGGACAGGGACCTAGGGAGAACAGGGACAGAAGAGGCCTTGTTGGCGGCCTTCGTGGCCATGACAGGACGGGCAGAGAGTTTGTTGGCAGCCACCTCGGCCATGACTAGACGGGCAGTGAGTCCAAAGGGAAATGCCGCCCCTTTTGGAGGTTCTGCAGCCGGAGCTGCCACCTCCAGGGGCACTGGCGCGGACTCGTGGATGGAAGAGGCCTCTGAAGCGGACTCGTCAACAGACGAGACCTCTGAAGCAGACTTGTGATCAGACGAGACCTCTGGGGCAGACTTGTGAACGGACGAGACCTCTGGAACAGACTTGTGATCAGACGAGACCTCTGGGGCAGACTTGTGATCGGACGAGACCTCTGGAACAGACTTGGAACGGACGACCTCTGGAGCAAACTTGTGAACGGACGAGACCCCTGAAGCAGACTTGTGATCGGACGAGACCTCTGGAGTAGACTTGTGAGCAGACGAGACCTCTGGAGCAGACTTGTGAGCAGACGAGAACTCTGGAGCACAGTGTGCAGCCCACACACACCAAATGGCAACCGCCATTAAGGGAAGAGCAGCAGCGGGTGGCAGGACCTCTTTAATGGTTGGATTAGAAGGCGCTGATGCCACTGGGATGTTTGCAGCCCGTACTGACACTAGTGGTAGGTCCAGCACGCTGGCCATCATGACAGGCCGTGCCCTTGGGGTGTCAGACGGGACGTGACTTGACTCTGGGCAGTCAGACGGGACGTGACTTGACTCAGGGCGGTCAGACGGGAAGTGACTTGGTTCGTGGAGATCAACTGCGACTTGACGTGGCTCGTGAAGATCGGCAGTGGCTTGACTTGGCTCGTGGAGATCAGCTGAGAAAACGGAGCACCGTTTTCGCTGCCATTTTGTGGATGTGCTCCGCGGTCGCCGCCATTACGTAAGTGCGTTCCGATGCGGCCGCCATTTCGAGTAAGGGCGCCGCAGTCGCCGCCATTACATGAGCGCGTTCCAGTGCAGCCGCCATTTTGAGTAAGGGCGCCGTGGTCGCCGCCATTACGAGTGCGCGCACCGGTGCGGCCACCATTCCACGAGCGGAATTCAACACCGAAGTAGCAATCATAATCGCCGAATGACCCGAGGTTTGCAGCTGACCTAATGTCGCGGCCGCCATTACTGCGTTGTCACGTGCCTCCTCCGCAACACCCACAGTGAATGACGAGCCAGTGAGCAGAAGAGCAAAGTCCAAAAATTCACTTAACGAACCTTGAGGGCTACTACGTATAAGAACTGAGAGTAATGGTTCATTGAGTCCATGGCAAAATAAGTCTATCAGTACACAGTCGGGGAGATCAGAGTAATTGATAATGTTCAAAAAATCTTGAATGTGGTCCTCAAGTGACCGATTACCTTGAGACTGACGGGCAAAGCTAATGACTGGGTCCATGTTTGAGCTGGGCTGTAGAATAAAGCTGCTGGATCCGGGTGTGGCTGACTGTTCTGTAACGTTTGGAGTAAAGGCGACTGCGATGTGGATCCAAGTGCAGAACTTTATTAAAAGCGTAGTCAAAACAGGCAGGGTCAACAACAGCAAACAGAAACATCCAAGGTAATCAAAAGGGTGTTCCGAAGGACAAGCTGAGGTCAGGGCAGGCGGCGAAGAATCACAAAAAACAGAAAACAATCCAAGTCAAAGCAAATAGGCAGGGCAAGAAAACTAGGAACAAAGGAAAACTAAGGCTAACACAGAACACGCTACAGGCTAACACCAATCAGCAAACTTGAAGAGAGAGAGAGCAACTTATATACTAAACAGGGAAACCACATGACAAAACAAACCAATGAGAGCAGACACAAGTAACCAAGGAACCAATCAGGACATGACACATGCAACTGAGGAACCAATCAGAATATAGCACACAGACAAGGGTGACACATGACCAGATAACATGAGAGGCAACATAGTCGTAACAATACCGGATCAGACATATTTGCTTAAGCTGAATATTTTCATAATATTTAATATTTTTATTAATTATATTTATATGTGTAAATATATTTTATTTTAGTTTCCACTGTCTTTGTTAATGGTAATCGGTATATATTTTTCACTTTACAAATACTGGACCTTTTTTTTGTTTGCAAAAGCTTATAAACTAAACTTGAGAAATCTGAAACAGCATTTAATGACTTCTTTAAGTGGTAAAATGCATCTGACAAGTTTGTGGCCTTGTCTGATCTGCATAATTCCATTAGTGGACAACAGATACTTAACCAGTACATTCTTATTCCTCTGGCAGCCCTGAGTAAAAACACCTTAAAAAGGTGCTATTAAGTGTCAGTTGTGTCAATATATTTTGAGGGTGTTACAAACTCGTATAGTGCTGCTAGTGTGCAACTCGACACAGACTCTTGTCTCCACCTGCCCGCAGAAATAACGCAGATTAAACACACCAGTGGGAATTTAGCACATAAGCTGCTCACTGCCTTACATCTCTGCTGTCGTATGACATTTACTACGCCCATGAAAATCTTATTTCTGTAATTGTGGTGTATGGAGGCACAGAATTAAGCCCTGCCCTGCTAGGAAAAGAGAAAATCCCCAGCCAGAAGAATGATTTACTCAGAAACTTCTCTAGCATAAATATTTACGGATGAGGAGAAAAAATGGATGAGATTTTTTTTTTTACATTTTCTGAGTGGCATTTGCCCATGCAAAAGTTACCAAAACGCTTAGGTGCTGTGGGTTTGCTAGGACTTTGCTGGTCGGTTACTAAAGAGCAGCTATGGCATTGCTACACGGCTGACAAGGAGCTTAACGTGTCACTGGCTAGGTGGTTGTTAGCACATTTCGGTGGTGTTCTGGTAGGTAAATTGCTGGAGTGTTTCAGGTGGTTTCAGGTGAAAAGGCTCCTTGCTAATAAAAATCACCTCTTCATTAAACTGCATGATTTGAGGTATCATGCATGTAACTCCCCCACACCATTTGTGTCAAGGAAAAAAAAACATACTTACGATTTGGGGTTTCTTTAAATCATTAACCCTTCTGACCTCTAGTCAGATTATCTGGTTACCTGTAGTCTGGTAATCAGGACTGTCATTGGAACTGCACCCTCCAACCTCAACATACTTTTATCCCTTTGTTCAGTCCTGCCATTTGTGGTCAAAATGTTAAAAAAAAAATAAATAAATAAATAAATAAATAAACATGTTTTCAAAAAAGTTGAGTTGTTTAACATTTCTATTGCAAAAATAAATAAATAATAAATAAAAAAGTGTAATATTTATTGTTTAGAGATGGCCTATATCTTACATTGAACTTCTTGACTCTTAAGCTGAAGCATTGTGTTGGAATTTGCACAACAGTAAAGACCATCTTGTTTGATTCGTTTGGTCTTTTCAATCCTTATGACAATGATTAGCACTGATTTGTAATTTAGAAATACCCAATTTGTGAGTTCATTTTTCATCTTTTTGACATCTTCATCACTATTTTTTATTTTATTTTCAATTTGGGGCACTCAACAAGTACTTCTTTCTATCCACCATGTTCTTCTTTGCATTGTTAAAGGGGTCATCGGATGCTAAGTTCACTTTTACATGTTGTTTGAACATTAATGTGTGTTGGCAGTGTATGTACAAATCTACCCTATAATGATAAAAATCCATGCAGTGGTTTTTAATTAATCTATAAAAATAATATCCCATTTTTCAAATCGAGACATTCTCAGATTCCTGTCGGTGTGGCGTCACATGACAGAGGCCACTCCCACAATAGTTGATTGACATGAGCGTCTTACCTCAGATCAGCTGTAACAGTCCGACCTCTTTGTTTCGTTGCCGGGGCAGGAATGTAAGTTAGACAAGAATCTTTGCGATTGCCTTTCCTAATAATGTGCTAGTTAGCAAGTTTAGCGGCTAAAGTAAACAGGCTCGTCACTCCACAGAGAGAAGAGAGGGACGGGGCGAGCAGAGCTCATTTGCATTTAAATCTCGACCAGAACAGGATGATTTTTGCAGAGCTGATTTTGGCAAGGTAAAGAGGATGTTGTTTTACACAACCATAGAGAATTTTTAACCAAAGTATATTATAGACTTTTCATTAAGACCCTAAAAAATTATATCAACTTGTGGAAAATGGGCATCCGATGACCCCTTTAACATCATGAGCACTGTATTTTGAAGAAACAGAGAGCGAATTCACATACATCATTTTCAATAATTTACAAATTATAATTTTATTTCACTACACAATAATGGTTAAAATGTGAATGTGTATATCATTAAAAAGTAAACAATTAAACAATCATTTCAAACTGATAACATGGGAATTTCCTAGCGTCCTGGTGGGCCCATACGCCAGGCGTACTCTGCACACCCCATAACGGCATCTCTGACACTTGACATTATGCACTGCAAATTGCATAGCTCTTATGATAAATTGTCTGTGATGTTCCTTACATTTGCAAGTCACTTTGGATAAAAGCATTTGCTTAATGAATAAATGTAAATACGAGCAATGCAAATAGTGATGCTTGATTTAGCAAATGAGAGTGAAGCACAGAGGGGGAAAAAACTCATCTACTGGTCACCTCCTGCCCTCGTTGCTGGGTAACATAGAGTTTCCATGCAATTCTGTCAGTGAAATCACATGCGTATAATCAGCTCTCTGCTGTATGTCATTTTCCTGCATGGTTATTTCCACGAGGATTGGCGAGAGCAGCGGCATCAGGCAGCGAGAGCGCTGGAACAGATTATAAAGCTGAGGAAGTGCTCTGCTATGAGCAGATAAGAACACGCTCACTTGCTCCGCTGCCAGCCAGAAACTCAACAAACAGCCAAAACCAGGAGAGCGCGCACAGACCGTCTCTGAGGAGGATTCACCCTTCAGCAGCCTTCAGTGTTTATTTATTTATTTTCTGCTTCTAATGTCTGACTTCAACATATCATCACTACAGGCAAAATCAGAGCAGGAAGGTTTCAATGTAAAGCAGCACTACTGGGTTCATATGTACGGTTAATAAAACCTCACCACAACTACACGTCTGAAGTCACAGAGTCCAGAGTGGAGCTAATTCGACATATTGCTGTTATGCTTTATGCCTATAAAATAGTTTAGAGAATATCCAGTGGACTTTATGGACTTTTTTAATATGTGAAATTGTGAATTAGTAAAGGTTAAATATCTCTGGCCCACTTTGACAGGACTAGATAATGTGGGCTTGTTTCAGGCAAAGTGGACCATTTTAAACCTTCGCTAATTCTTACTTAAATAATAAAAAAAATGACATAAACTGATCATTTTATAATTGACATATAATTGAATATCAGAAAACAGAAATGAGTGTTAGGTCAGGAAATTCATGTCAAATATGGAAGAAAGAAAAAACATCAGAATGGAAGGTGGGGCATGAAGTTGGATCTGGAGTGAAAAAAAGAGAAAATAAGAGCAAAATGTAGAAAAAGGCTAACAAAAAACTGAATAAGAGGAATACACAAAATGCAATATTGTGGAACTCTGTTTTCTCTAAACACAGTAAATGGTCACAATTAAAGTTTATTTACTGTGTTTAGAGAAAACAGAGTTCCACAATATTGCATTTTGTGCATTCCTCTTATTCAGTTTTTTGTTAGCCTTTTAATTCCTGCATGTGTTACTGTAACGGATGTGAGCATGACAATAAAGATCCAAACACAAGCTTTATTAAAACAGATCGTCGTCAATACAGGCAAGGTCGAACACCAGTGAACAAACAGTATCCAAGGCAAAGCAAAGGGTTACTAGAGAGTTATCATGATCTTCACTTTAGAATACTGATCTAAAAAAAATAGTAATTCCTTCTGAAGTATTGGGTAATACCTGAGTCATTACTAGTGGGTTACCATGATTTTTACTTTAGAATTAATTATACATTTTGCATCATTCACATTAATTATGAACATGTATATGGTAGTTCTTAGTAGTTCTTTGGGAGATATGAAAAAATAGTTACTGATTAACTTTTAGTGAACTACTACTTTTAACTGAGCACTATTACTTACTGATTCGTTAATCAGAATTTCTTGTTAGTCAGTAGTTACTAGAAGGTTAATAGTGCATTAGCCATTTATTCCTGTGTAGTTATTCATTAATAACAGAACTGTATTCATAAGTGTTACCGAAAGTGTTACCTAGGCTTCATGTTTGTGGGTTTGTTATATATACTTTGCTAAATATGTTTCTTTAATAATATTTGTTAATAAGCATTATTATTCAATCTCAGACAATTGTCAAGAAATAACTGAAAACGTAAAAAATCAAAACTGTCCGCATTTCTAAATCATTTTACATAAAAGCATCTGCTGTCTAATCAAATGTAAATGTACTTTTTTTTTTGCTGGTACACTTTACCTGAAAAGACATGTCTGGACTGCATGATGGCAAAATGTTTACTGTGATATAACTTCCAAGTAACACATCATATAATCTAAATTCAAATGGAAATATTTCATATTTGCAGAAAGACAACTATCACTGCACCAACACTTCACCTCTCTAGGCTTTATGGCAGAGTAGCCAAATGGAGGTCTGTCCTCAGTGCATGAAAGCACAACTTGTAAAAAAGCAACTAAAGGACTCTTAGACTGAGAGAAACAAGATTCTCTTGTCTGATGGATGTCAACTGCAGGAGTCATCTCTAGAGATGCTTTGACACAATCTGTATGGTTAAAAGCGCTATATAAATAAAGGTGACTTGACTTGACTAGAGGAATTCAGGCAGCGCTTGTTGCCTGCACAGTACCATCCTGATGTTGAAGCACTGTAGCGTAACTTTTTGTGAAATAATTCGCTGGCAATTCACTAATGTGACTGCAGTATTTATATTTCCATAACATTTCAACTTTTTTTCAGTTTGCACTTCTGGTTAGATTTGAAAAAGTTATCTACCTCTGCACTCTGTTCAATACTTACTAAACTGATTCTAAACTAATTATGTTTTATGATTTTTATGATTCTTTTTTTTTTAAATCCCCACAAATAATAAGCCCTTTACCAGAGCAAGCCATTTACAGATTCTGGGCAAAGTGACATCACTTTGCACAGCCCCCTCCCACGAATGTTGACGGACACTGCTGTTTTAGCATAGACCCACCCTGAGTGAGCTGTAAACAGTCCAAGAATGTCTCCTAAGCATTTGAGATGTTTTGTTGTTGGATTTAATAATGAGCAAAATAGTCGTCATTTACTCCTGACATCTGAGCCGCTGAAGATGCAATGGATTACTTTTGTTTTGGAAGGGAATGCGCCCCCGATCTACCTAAATGTGTTTTGTTCATGCGATTCATCTCACCAGACTGCTTTGTAAACGTTCGTCAGTACAAAGCAGTTTTTGTAAAAAAAGGTTGTTCCTGAAGGATGGATCGCTACCAGCTGTTCATAATCCAGCTTCACTATCAGAAGTCGTCAGTATACTTTTTTTTTTGGTTTGTTTGCTTTTTTAATGAATCTTTGCAAATCACTTTTCCTAATAATGTGCTAGTTAGCAAGTTCCACAACAAATGCGGCTAAAGTAAACACTGGATGAGATTGTACAACGCAAGTATTTTGTTGTACACATGAGTGTACTCATCATAATCAATGATGCTGTCTACACTGGATGCAGCGCAACGTGACAAATCTCCCACAGTAAACTGCTGCCTTGTTCTATTTATGATGTACTGAAACAATGTTCAAATGATTTGCAAAGGTCACTTTGTCACGTCCACTACACTACATTAAGGTTGTCTTTGTTGAGGGTTTATAAAGGTGTTTGTTAACTCTTTCAGTGTTTTTGAAAAAAGTTGCCAGCCACCGCATGCATATGAGATCACTCATTTCTGCATCTTCCTGGTCTGTGTTTTTGATCGGCACATTCTAGATACAATCAGGAGATGCGTAATAGCGCTCCCTAGCGTTAATAGTGAAAACACAGAAACCCAAACCCACGTAAGTTATGTGCTGACATAATGCTGAATAATTTAAAAACAATGATTATAAGGAATCACCAAAAGACCAAATGACTGCCAAACATATTAACCAGCTCAGTGTATGTTCACAGCATATTGAAATATGCCAGCTCACAGTAAATTTGTGTAAAATCTACCACGGGCTCAAAGTCAATCATGCATTTGTTTCATAAAGAAATTCAAATGCATTTTGACATTTTGCATGTTGATATTTTCACCACAAGGTTATTACGATCTTACACACATCAAACTTTTTGTAGCTCAATGGTATTCATTTGCTGAAAAGCTGATTGTTGTTTATGGCTGTGAAATGTGCAGTGTTGCATAGACCTCATGTGAAGACCTGTGTTTGAGACCACCTGAGGCTTTCAATGTGAAAAAATAAATGGCTTTTTACAGTAGATTAACCTTCAACCTTTATATGAGCAGTGACAGAGATTGTCTCAGTAATGGATGCCTTAGTGCAGTACATTCAGAGAATCTAACGACAAATAATTACAATAACAAACCAGAAGTATATATGCTTCATTTATATTGTAATTACTGTGTAATCTATGAACACACATTCATTATTTATGTTTAACAATCCTATGTGTGATTGTCATATAATTGATGGTAAGATCCACATAAGTTTTAATACCAAGCAGCTACGGCTGAACATCACTCATCAAGTGCTGTTGCCTTGGTAAAGAGATGCAGTTAGCATGGTAACCCCCGCTGTTACTCACCTGTAGTTCAGGATCCTCCTCATGATTCAGGTGGGCTTCCTCTGCTGCTTCCACCAACCGCTGGAGGGCAAGATAAATGGATATTATGGGCCTCTTTTAATGGGTTGCGTTCGTTATCTCTCTATCATTGATTTAGTGCTTCCTGTTCGCACTCATATACAACACATGCACACTGTAGTTGATTCCTCTCTAAAATAACTGGAAAGACAAATTGATTTTCTCTTACAAAGTGCTTGCATCATAAGACTTTAATCAAAAGCTAGGTGATGTACTGTCTATATACAGTATATATAGTTACTGTGTATTGTAGAGCATATCAAAGAATGTGTTTATTGTTTCAGTGTTTATTTAAGGGAAAATCTAAGTGGAAAAGAGACCTTGGTTGTGTTTTACATTTTGCTGGAAGCATTTGTATTTGGCTATAATGTTCTTGGCCTGAATAATCTGCATCAATCTTTATGCTGACCAGCACTGATAAATAGTCTGAGAATAACCCTATAAAATTCTCTCTTTCAAACATGCAAAGACAGTTACCTTTATGGCTTCAGCCTTCTTGTGGAACATCTGCTCCATTTTCCCAGCAAGTTTCTTCACCAGTTTGATTCCATCAATCTCCTCCACCCTCACCGACTGCTCAAACTCCTTGTACTTCTATGAAAAAAAAAAAAGACATTTGACAATGACATTTATAAATCAAATTATCCCAGTCCTTGTTGATCATTGGCCAGTCCTGTGACTGTAGCAGCAACAGCGGTGATGTAAATCTCACCGCACATGAACCAACATTTAAAGGAATAGTTCACCCAAAAATTAAAAATCTGTCATCATTTACTCACCCTCATGTTGTTCCAAACCTGTTTTGGTTTCTAGATACAACCTGAGGATGAGCATATGATGATAGAGAAAATGTTCTCTATCGCTGCACTGTTCAGTACTTTGATTCTAAACTAATTATGTTTTATGATTTAAAATCTAATTTATTACGTTTATATTTATTCCGATGAGCAGTATTTTGTTTGTTTACAGAGAAGGACAGAGAAGGTAGGAGACAGTCAAAAGTGCTCATAGCTTATGTGGGGATGAAACTGAATCTAATCCTTTTCCTGCTCCCATAACTCCCCTAACCTCACTTTTAAAGCTCCCAAATCCACTCCACTACACCCCGGGCCAAACATTATCTCAAAGGCTAGAGATGTGGCTTTTCACTTGACTAGCCAAGCATCTGTGTGTGAGTGTTTCTTTGTACATGTACACACTTACATTTGATTTTACTTTTACACTAATTAAGTAATTTACTGTAATTTTTTTTGCAGGCCTGATTTAGCAAAAAACTTGCAGTTTATGGAATACAACAATTTATGGAACAAATAACAATGAAACGTGAACGCTTCAGTGAATTCTTTCAATACATAGCAGCAGTCAGAGCAGGACACACAAACAAAATTAGTGTTTTAGTATGGTAGTTACAATTAAAGTCAATGGGGCATGGGATTGCAGTCAACATTAAAATTCAGTTCAAATCACCCACAAACAGACTGTGCAAGCAACTTAGTTTCCTTTATGTGGGCCATTGTGAGTCAGTATGAGATTTAATACAGTGAAACTTACTGTCACATTGGTTTGGGTTGTGTTTGTGTTCTTGTCTTTTATTTTATAGTTTAATCCTGGTTTGTCATGTGCTTTCTTGATCCTCATGTTATTTTGCCAAGTGTACAGTATGTGTCATGTTTTGATTGGTTGTCTAATTCATATGTCTTGTTCTCACTGGTTCATTGTCCTGTCATGTGATTCTCAGTTCTGTTTGCGCATTGGTTGGTTTAGTCATGTATTCCCCTTGTCTAGTACTTAAATGTGCGTTCACACCATATTGTAATAACCATAATTACAAGATGCCAATTTGTAAAAAGCATTCACATCCTCACAGAACTCATAATTACAACTTGTGAGAGCTACGGCTTGTACCACGTGACTGCTGCACCTCACGTGGAACCAGAGAAAAATGACGCCGCTTTAAAATGAAGCTATTACTGCTCTAAAAAAGAGGAAAATATACATGTATAGACACTAAAATGTACTATAATATAAAGAACATATTATGTAAGTGTTAATGTTGTCATTATTTAGTTGTTGTTTGTTTAGGTTAGCAATAACACATTTATTGCTGTCGTTAATAATAACAAACAACAATCAAACAATACAATAGCAAGTAATTATTTTTTACCTGACATACGTTTTGTGCTCTGCAATATTTGGCAGTAGCACACAAATATAATGCAATATTGTAATTATGTGTTTTACAGCTGCCCGTAACATTCTTTCACACGTTCATTTTGTTGACTGTCAGTATAAAAAGGGATAATCCCCAGTCCGAGGACATGAATTACAGTAATTACAAAATGGTGTGAACACACCTTAAGCCCTCATGTTTGCTATGTTAGTTTGTCGTGTATTAATGTTGTTTCCTGTAATGCTAATGGTGAGTTCTATTCATGGTCAAGTCATGTCAAGTTTTGTTAGTGTTCACATTTATGGATTGTCTATAAACTGCATATGAGTTCTACACTACGCTTGCCTTAGTGGATCCGTTACACTTACTAATGTATTTCTTATTTATGCAAAGTTATCTCCACACAGTACTTGCAATATCCGCCACCATGACTATGTAAAGCTAGTTGACTTGTATATTAAGCACCAGAAAGTTCAGCAGTATACCAGAAAGGAACTTTTTAAATGGAAAAAACTGTAAACACTGAAAGTATTTAACACATTACTGGAAGTTTATCCACCTACAAAAGTAGTTCCATTGCTCATTGCAAGACATTCACGCTTCTCATAATTTACTCTAATCAACACAGACAACAAAATGTTTATGAAATGCTACACACAACACGTTAACATATTTAAACACACAATTAAAGAGTTACAACAATTATACCATCCTTGAGTGAAGGATGGAGGCACCATCCTTCACTCCCACCCGGAGTTATGGAGGCTGTTACCATGGCCCCTGAGGGGGTACAGCTCCTAGCATCCGGACTTTCAACCGAGGTTGTTGAAACCATACCCCAGTCCAGAGCTCCCGCCATGAGGAAACAGTGCGCCTTGAAGTGGAAACTTTTCACTTCTTGGTGCGGACAGCGACTGCAAGACCCTGTCAACTACCCAGTTGGTACAATTCTGGAGATTTTGCAGGAGCATGTCTCCACAGTGTTATCTCCCTCCACTCTGAAGGTTTACGTGGCAGCCATAGCTGCTTACCACTGTTATTCATGCTTTTGTATTATCACGCATTGATTATTGTAATTCTGTATATATATGTATATAATGTCAATTATCTCATCTTCATTTAGTACAAAATGCTGCTGCCAAACTTTTGATTCGCCAACTTTTAAAGTACCACAGTTTTGATTTTTTTACATTGGTTGCCTGTAATATTTAGAATTGAACTTAATGTTTTGTTGATGGCTGTTAAAGCGTTGCATGGCATTACCCCAAAATATATTGTTGACCTTTTGATTCCTTATCACAGTATATGACATAGAATATGAGATCTTCAAATCAGATAATTCTTCATGTTCCTAAATCTAGGGTGATAGGTCTCTCTCAGTGGTTGCTCCACATTTATGGAACCCTCTTCCAATGCATATTAAATCTTCCCCATCTGTGGATGCTTTTAAGTCTAGATTGAAATTTGAATATTTATATTTTATTAATTAGAATTGACTGAGTGATCAGAATTTTATTTTTTCATTTGTAATTTTGTTTGTGTGACTATGTAATGGTCCTGGAAAGTACTTTGGTCAACTGCAGTTGTTTTTAATGTGCTATAGAAATAAAATTTGTATCGTATTGTATTGTATGATCTTGCCCTCTGCTCTATGGCCCAGGCCAGCCACTGTTCTGCAATTCTTATCCTGTTTCCCCTCCATCCCACTCCCTGGACTAACTCTCCTCCACCACCCTCCTGAACTTTTTGGGATTTGGTGTTAGGGTGTCTGAAGCCACCCTTAGAGGTGGGGGGATATGTCACGGTTATATGTGAAGGAAGTAAGTGTGGTTAGATGATGCCAAAGAAAGGATGCTATCTATACACAGACTGGGATGTTTTTTTTTTATAATATGGACATTGATGAGACTACAGAGACATTAACGGACTATATCAGTTTCTAAAAAGAAAGTTATTCATTGTGCAATGTGTTTTTAAGTGTTGTGATGCAGTGGCTGTTTTTTGAGCCCAAGACAATTTCCCTCTGGGTCAATAAAGTACACCTTACACTTAAGCTTAATATATATATTGCTGACTAAAATCTGTGTCCCCTGCATCTCTTCAGTCATGTGCTATAACAGGGGTGGCCATTGCCAGTCCTGGAGAGCCAAAGTGCTGCACTCCAACCCACAACTGAACAAGCTAATCAAGGTCTTAGGGCTACTAGAAAGCTACAAGCAGGTGCGTTTTTATCAAGGTTGGAGTAAAACTCTGCAGGATTTTGGCTCTCCAGGACTGACGTTGACCACCTCTGTGCTATAACAATCACAGCCATCCTCATTTGTCCAACTCCACTGGTCTTTGTAAAAAATAAATAAATATATAAAAAAGGGCATAAACCTAACACAGCACTCTACACAATGGCGAAATGAATAAAAACATGACATGATTACGTAATTTCACAGGATGGATAGTTTAAATATTTACAGTAGCTTAAGCTTAGATGTAAAACATACCTATAAAATACCTAATACCTAAAACCATCGGATTGATTGAACAAACTAACAGGTTTATGTTTCAATCAAAAATGGCAATAGAGGAGCTAAAGATCCTCAGTGCAGCAAGAACTGCAAAATACAGCTTACAGCTAACAAATGATAATGATTTATTCACATGGTCTGAGATGGGAAATGGTCATTACTAAATTATGTTAGTGTTTGATGCAAAATCGTTACTAACATTATAAATGGACTCTATAAAGAAAAAAACAACAAAATAATTTTGAAAAATTAGGACATTAAGCACACAGGCTTTGTCCTATTATACCTATCCCCTTGTTTCTCCACCCCTCCTCTTGTTTGTCTTGTTATTAGTTACTAAGTTACATCTATCTCCTTTACTGGTTTATTGGAGAGAGAAAGAGAGAGAGAGAGATGCAATGATATAAAATTTCTCAGCCAATACTGATTATTCAGAAAGACATTTGCCGATACCCATGTGGATACTGATAGTTTGGGGGGTTTTTTTCTCTCCCAACTGATACGAAAAACTATACAACGAATCCTTTGATTTTGTACATTAGAGGTTAAAATGAACAACAACACTATTATATTTAATGCTATTTATTTTCAGATATAATAATCACACTCAAATAAAATTGTTTGTGTGACTATGTACTCAATTGCACATAAGGTAGTTTTCATAAAAACTCTTTACGACAGATTTATTGAAACATACATATATAGTCAAACAGTAATTAAGCTCCCTAGTGTTTTTAATAACTAATGAACTGTGAACATTAGATTCAAGAGACTGTTCACAAGATGCTTTATTTAACATCTTTCTTTCAGCTGAAACACTGAGTGATTATATGATCAATTTTGGTAAGTTGTACTGTATCTTTCAACATATCTTCTCATGTTCATTCATGTTTATTTATGCTACATTGCATTAAAGAGCACATCTAAACTGTGAATCTAGCTCATGTAATCTATCTGATCTCTAACAGTAAATGTAGCTAACACAATCAGTTCAATTTAAAAAAAACAAACTGTCATTTCTACTGCAAGACTCATAACCATGCTTTTTTCCCCATTCCACTGCTCATGTCACATCTTTGTCAACACAAATGTGCATTCTTAATGCCATAAAATGTTACCTAGTGATATGTTCTATGTTGAGGTCCTTCATAGAGCGCGTCACACGGTAGCGGTTCATCACGTGCACCATCGTACATTCAGATCATTTTCTGTCTCTTAAGTGTTATAATTAGCATATTTTTAACATGTCTGATTGTAAATTTAGCTATTTTTTAATTCAATCTTTTAAATTACGATTCCTGGTTTTAAATAAAAATACTGTAAAATTGTGGCAAAATCAGAAGAAAAAATATATATAAATCTATATATATAGATTTTTTCTTCTGATTTTGCCAAAAACATTATTATCTGATTTTATTAAAAACACTAGGGAGCTTATATATATAAAAATCGCCCAACCCTACTAGGTCCGTTGCATTATTGTGCCATTCCAAAGAGGCACATAATCACTTTCACTGACTTTTACATCAGTTGTTCCCTCCTGGTGGAATGACCTGCCCAACTCAATCCGAGCAGCTGAGTCCTTAGCCATCTTCAAGAAATAGCTAAAAACACATTTCTTCCATCTTTATTTGACCCTTTTACTCTAGCACTCTCTTTAATTCTTTATGTATTTGTTTTCTTTTTTATTAAAAAAAAAAACACTTGACCCTCTAACACTTGCACTCTATTAGTTTTCTAACTGCTTGTTTTCTTTAAAAAAAAAAAAAAAGCATTTGCATATTACAGATATTTTGTTGATTTGATTGTTTCTATTGTCCTCATTTGTAAGTCGCTTTGGATAAAAGCATCTGCTAATGTCTAAATGTAAATGTAAAAAGATCCCAAAAAACAAGGATTTTCCTAATGACTAAAAAGCTGTATTATGCATGCCACACCAGTAGTTGGTAATGTCACTTTCTAAAGAAACAGTCTGTTTGTTAAAAAAAGCATTTTAAGGCCCCATAAAACACTGTTGTGTAAATGAACAACAAAAAGAAAATGGTGTCATGTAAACCCCGGTTAAGATTACTGCCATATTGACCAGTTTAACATAAACAAAAAAAAAATTGAGCTAAACTTCAATGAATACACACAAATGATTTTACTGTAGTAAAAAGCTAGTTTAACTCTTTACTGTTTCTCTTTAAAAAGGGATGTTCCAGCAGAGATGAACAAATGGGAGCAAAAGAAAATTTGCATGAAAGAAGGCATGAAGGAGACCCTGGAGAAATACAGTTAATGGGCCATGAACAGGGTCTGATGAAATCCATTTACCAACAAGCTGGTGTGCTGAAGAGGCTTTGGAAACGGCACACAGTCAAACCATTCACTTGACAATGAAATGACAATGCATGAGATGAAAGACAACAGGGAATACACTTTTCTGCTTAAGCTGTTCTGTCGCTAAACATTGTTCTTGTTCTAACTATTCTGGATGGTTGCTAGGCTGAATATTTCTAGATTATTACTAGGCATTGCTGAAATTATCTAAACTGTTGTTAAGTTTTGTTACAAAGTTCTGACTGGTGACTAGTATGACTGGGAATTGCCATAGACCTCCAAATTCAATATTATGATGTTTAGCTGGCGATTTGGTATGTATTGCATTGGTATTGATGGTTCCATTAAGAACTTTTAACATTAATGTAACCTTTCCATTACATAAAAGGTTCTTCATAGTGGAAAAATGTTCTATGACATTCCTGCGAGAGGAAGAAAAAAGTAAAACAGAAAAGAGAATGTTGGAAAAAGACATTTAGAGAATATTTATATTTTGCATTTTGTTTGCATACTACTGCCTGCATTTAATACGTGTTTAATGGAAATCAAATTTTTCAGGATTTCGACAGGAATCTTCCACCTGAACCAAACTTTGCACAAAGGTTTATACAAAGATTCTCAACTATAATATGAAAGATATCATAGAATGATTTGAAATACTATTTTATTTGTTTGTAAAAATGGCCAAAACTAATTGATTGTTTCTTCGATTGACTGTTTGAAATGATTGTTTTCCTATTACAATTAATGTATCTATTTATTGTCTCTAATTTGCTAGTGTGATATTTAGGCCTAATTATTAATCAATCAATCAAGAGTTTCATGACAATAATAATGACAGTAATAACATAGCAGCATTTTCATATAAAATATCATACTTTATAGAAATATTGATATCACTTCTGTCCCTATTCACTTATTATGTCTTTTTTTTATTTACGAAATTATACATTTTTAAACATTAACAAAGGCTGTTTAAAAATCACTCAAGTAATGGTAGCCATTTATCAAAGCACTATGTATGTCTTCCTCAGTGCTATTTTGTTCACCATACATTACATACATCTGCTGCTTCTTATATAAATTGTTTTTACACCTTGTATGTCATGTGGAAAATTGTTATAAACCCTGTGTTGTACTAAGTTAGCATGGCTATTGGTTATACCCTGTACATTTTAAAATGTTTTTATATAATAGCTCATTATGACTTTATACTTCTGAATGTCAAGTAATTAACATTTTAAAATGTCCTACTGTAGTGGTATGCTTGCAATGGTGGTACTATTTTTATAGTACCGGGGGTGTTTAGGTGCTTTTGCCTACACATCACTTCTGCACTTCAACTATCAGAGCACCACCACTAATTTCAAAAGCATCTATTTGATTTTCTTCTGGAACCTGTGTGGAGTGTATAAATTAATTTTACAAATACATTTAAATATAACTGCTTGAATTATTTGACATTTGTACACAGGACGAAAAAATAAACAAAAGACAGAAAAAAGGATCCTTTTACTAATGTGTATTGGTCCTTGGATTGAATACTTGGCAACCACTGAAAGAATGAGTGAAGGAGAGATATGTGGGACTTTAAAATCACTTCACAAACTAGAAATTACATGAGCTACACCCACATCTGTAAGGCAGGTTAATTGGCATTGGTTTGCACATTAATGCTTGTATGCAAAACAGGAGTAAATGTGAAGAGAAGTGTGAATGGAGAGAAAGTATGTACTGTATGCTATTAAAAATGCACCTGACAGAGATCAGAAAGCATCTGTGTTTCGTTTAGTGTATAAGGATGTGAACAAACTAAAAAAAAACTGGGCAAGAGAAAGGACAATGCGTATTTTAGGGCAAAATCTAGCATGGATGGCTACGTCAGCATATCACATTGTGACAGTGTTTTTCATATTTAAAGTCCATATTTTAAACAATTTATCATGCTCAGTGCTAAAAAGAAAAATTAAAATCAAAGCCAGGTAGGCAGGTTTTGAGTCGACTTGAGTCAGTTAGGAATTACACAAGCTTCATTCTGGATCCAAACACCTAAGAATGTTGCCAACCCCTCAGAGGACTTCAGATGATGCTAACACGGAAACAACATACAGCACTACTGAATTTTGGTATAAGTTTGATTGCAACATATAATTCATTACTGTCTGATTACGTCATTCATTGATTTTTACCATACATCTCTGCCATATGTAGATCAACTTGACATAGTCACCAATAGTAAGCTACTACTAAATATATTGCAGAAACTTTAATTTTCTGTAAAGCTACTTTGCAACGATTTGTATCATGAAAAGCACTATACAAATAAACTTGAATTGAATTAAATTATATAAACCTCAAAACTTGAAGTGTATCAAGATATTAAGTCGAATGAGCTTCCCAAAATACAAGGAAAGAACATTTTTCAGGTTTCAGGCCTGGGCAAGTGTAAAAGGTGGGTTGTCCCACCAAATTTATCCCTAAAGCAAATTGCAATATCCTCCAGAAAGTATCATCTAAGAGAACCCCAAAGTATCATCAAGAGATCAACAGAAAGTTCTGGCACCAAGTCAGTGTGATTGTGTACCAGTCAACCAAAAGAGACAAAGAGACACACAAATCTGGTCAAAGAAAGACACTTCTGCTCTCGATAAAGAACGTCAAGGCAAGACTGATATTACACACACTACATCTGAGAAAAAGAACCTCATTACAAAAAACAACTTCACATTATATATCTGTACAAAAGTTGAAGCTGAACTGTGAGTGGAAATTTTCAACAAGATTATCACCATGTAAGAAAACATAACAAGAAAGCATATCCACAAATGAATGGCCATAAATGAATGCTTCTGGAATTGCCAAGTCGAAGTCCTGATCGTAAACCAATGAAAAAGCTGTAGTGATCTAAAGTGTATAAAATCAGAATAGCCTTAAAATAAATTCATGCAAAAAAGATGGTGTCCAAACCAAATTAGTATGTTGCCGATACTAAAGAGTTAAAGAAGAAGTTCACTTTCAGAACAACAATTCACATATAATGTACTCACCCCCTTGTCATCCAAGATGTTCATGTCTTTCTGTCTTCAGTCGTAAAGAAATTATGTTTTTTTAACCATATTAAAATTAAGGGCTCTAAACAATCCTACCTGAGGAAGAAGGGTCTTATCTAGGGAAACAATCTGTCATTTTTTTCGGAAAATAAAAATTTGTATACTTTTTAAGCACAAAAGCTTGTGTAGCACAGGCTCTGGGATGCGCATTCACGTACTATTGAATCATGTCGAAAGGTCACGCGTAACTACAGACCCAGTGTTTACAAAGCAAACGCACTGTCAAACACTGTTTACAAAAAAAAAGGTACAATGTGTCAGACGATTCTGAAGCTGTAGGAGAAAATAAGATGGTACGATTTTTTACCCGGAGTACACAGATGATGAACTTAGACGTGATTCGTAGTAGTGATGGGAGGTTCAGATCATTTTACCGACTCAGACCTTTGAGTCTCATTCAGCAAAATGAACGAATCTTTTTTCGAGTCATTTCATTCATTTTAGCAAAATATAATTAAAATGTTACGTGTTACTTTCCTAACACATCTACTGCTTACACAAACATTGATCACACTGCAAACAAGACAAAACTATAATGCTATAAGAAACAGAAAAGCTTAATTCATTGTTTACCTGGGTCTCTTTAGTCTATGATTAGCTCACCTCACCTCTTATCTGACAAGTTTTCGGGTTAGAGTCAATCGTTTATCACATGATAGCCCCATAAACTCAACAAAAGCAGTTTGAGCTGGAAAAAGAATTGATTAGTTCATCTCTCGAGTCTTCGGGTTCAAGTCGTTCATTCATCTTATGGGGCTGTCACGTGTCACGCGAAAGAGTTGAACTAATTCCAGTACAGAACCTAATAGGATGTTGCGCATGCGCGACTGAACGAATCACTCCCCGAGACGACTCGTTCTTCCCGAGTCACATTAAAGATTCATTCAAAATGAATAAATCGTTCAATAACAATCCATCACTAATATGTAGCATCGTGGACGCGCATCCCAGAGCCTGTGCTACACAAGCTTTTGTGCTTAAAAAGTATACAAATTTTCATTTTTCAACAAAAATGACAGATCGTTTCACTAGATAAGACCCTTCTTCCTCGGCTGGGATCGTTTAGAGCTCTTTGAAGCCGCATTTAAACTACATTTTGGAAGTTCAAAATCGGGGCACCAATGAAGTCCATTATATGGAGAAAAATCCAGAAATGTTTTCCTCAAAAACCATAATTTCTTTACAACTGAAGACAGAAAGACATGAACATCTTGGATGACAAGGGGGTGAGTAAATTATTTGTAAAGTGTTGTTCTGGAAGTGGACTTCTCCTTTAAAAGCGTAATGAGCTGCGAAAGAAACATTCTAGGCTTGTATCTGTCTTATTCTTTATATTCTTCTTCTTATTATTATTATTTATTTTTTATTTTTTTTGACAGTGAAAAAGCTCTAAAAACAGATCAAGGAGTTGGGGGTCATTTTAACCACACTGACAGTTTGCTTACGATCCTGAGCATTTCAATTAACTATGGCTAAGATATTTAATATAGGCCTATTCCCAAAGTGCTCAGAAAAAAATAAATGTTCAAGTACACAGCAACTGTAGCAAGTGACTTTAAATGTTTTGATTCTGCCATAAAATCAAAACAATAACAAGGACATTTAATAATGCATCACAAAGCTTTATGCCTTGTACACAGTTAGAAGGATACAATTCTAAAATTAATACAGAGTTGTAATAATGCATGACTCTGTTAAAACCACTCTGAAACTTTGTAACTGTCAAAATGGATGGCTTGCAGCATGAGGGCAACATATTACCTTGATTATCTTACCTGGATAAAAATAATGCAATTATTTATTTTTGTTTATTATTTATATCTTTTTTTTTTCTTTTAACAATGTTTTGAGACAATCCTTCTGCATTAACAAGTACTATTTCTGCCGTTCAAAAGAACAAAGGGACAAAAAGCATTCCTACACCTGTAGTTATAGTGAGATAACTGTATGTGTACACACAGGACGTCCTTGGCATGCTGGGGTCCTAGATGACCATCTACAGGGCCTATGGGAAGACCGGCTCTAGAGAAAAAACATCAATGTCATTTACTAATTGCCAAATATTATTACAATATCCTCTATGATGAATGTGGGAAAATGTAGCAGAACTGTATGTAGTATTTTAAAGTACTTAAATACCTTTAGCAGTATGCAAATGTGTGTGTATACAGATGAGGTTAATTCACAGTATTGTCACTATTGCACCACTTGGTGAACTGTGTCTTCAGTCACACCTTTAACAACAAAATCCCTTTGAAATGAACAACAAAAATCTGTATTCAGCAGCTCGTCTTTAAAGGACATTAATTTCATGTCTCACTGGGTTGAGCTTTTGAAGACTTGTGATATCCTTCATGTAATATTCTTTGTAAGCAGTCAGCTGTGATAAGCAAATGAGAAACACAGAAGACATATGATGCAGGGTGTGTGTTTATCATGGCATGTGTTCTTCACAAAATACTATGAAATCACACATGCACAGACTGAAATGAGCATTGTGAATGAGATGAGAGATAAACAGCCACATTAAATTTCACCTCATTGATTGTAATGTGTAATATGTTATTCTCTTATAAAAAAAATAACCCTTTTCTGTCAATACAGATTTGTTAACTCATTCTGCATTTCACAGTCTCATTAGATATTCTGTCTAAATCTACTGGGGGCTACACATGGACTACTTTATTTTTATGGTACATTTTCAGTGTCATTTTAGAGCTCGTCATTGTGTAGAAAGGATTGTGAAAGGATTCGTTAAAAGGGTCATCGGATGACGGATATTCCACAAGGTGATATGATTTTTTAAGGTCTTAATGAAAAGTCTATATCATACTTTGTCAAAATCTTTGTCGAAATCAGACCATTCTGTTGCATGTTCCTTTAAATGCAAATGAGCTCTGCACACCCCGCCCCTCTCTTCTGTGGAGTAAAAAGCCATGCTCTGTTTACTTAAGCCACTAAACTTGCTAACTAGCACGTTACTACCGATCGTTATCGGCCGATAATCCCTTGGGGATGTTTGATCGGCAGTCTCTAAAAAGGCCGATCTCATAAACCGATCTAAAACTGATGACGCGCTTGCTGTGAGAGGTTTGCTACGACATGCAGCGACACCGTCTCAGGCGCTTTTCGGCACGGGTAAAACAATTATAATGCTGAAGGTGCGGTACAATTCATATTTCTTCAATCTAATAACTTCTAAAGTCATTTGAAAACCTTATGTGAGCCGTAATTTCACAAACAGCACGAGTGAATGACCGCGCACCCTCTCTCTTTTACTCTCAAAAGTGCGCACAAGGCTTCCAATCACCACATCGCGTCTGACTATAAGCGAGCTGCACAGTTGACACAGGAATTGTTGCTTGCACAACAGAATCAGTGTTGCATCGTCGCTAAAGTTTATAAACTGCATTTCTTTTTAATTCTTTCCAGTGTTTAACTATTCAGCATTCACACACTGTCCTGGAGACTGGGCGCTCATGCACACTTGAAGTGTAAACACATAGCGCCACGTTCACATACCTCCGTTTGCAGTGCGTATTTTTTCAGCGCTCATGCTAACAGATTAAAGCTTTCAAGCTGCACACGGCTATGGTTTAGTAGTGCGTTTCAAAAGCGTTTAAAAATGCTCCCCTCCACCCCTCAAAATAAAAAACTCCCCTCTCTCTCAAAAAAAAAAAAAAAACATCAGGCCCTAATTGGAGTATCTCAATAAATAATTCTACATGATTAATAGGAGGCTTTAAAAAGATCGGTAAGATCGGTGATCAGATCGGCGATCGGACTCAAAAATCCTGATCGGACCACCTCTACTGCTCACTCAGGGCAGGTCAATCGATCGTGGGAGCGGCCTCTGTCGGTGTGACGTCACAGACAAGAAGCTGAGAATAGCTTGATTTGAAAAAGGGGATATTATTTTCACAGATTAATTAAAAACCACTTGGTGGATTTTTATCCTTATAGTGTAGATTTGTACATACACTGCCAACACACATTTATGTTCAATCAACATGTAAAAGTGCATCCGATGACCCTTTTAAAGATTTGTACATAAACAAAATACATCATAAAATATAAAGCATACAGGTGAGTAAAAATGAGAATATGTATATATATTTTTTTTTTTTCAGTTTATGTTTTGAAGGCTTGAACATGTAAATACACATACACTCAATATCTTAGATGCACATATATGAGCATTTTAAGCTGAATACGTACAGTGTATTGATTAGGAAAGAATGTTGTTCACTTCCTGTTATACACACACACACACACACACACACACACTGTTTCCCTTGATTTAACCTTGAAACATGAGATATTTCCAATACAAGCATTATTTGAGCTTGAGCAGTACAAGGTGTGATGATGATGATGCAGAATGAGATGGGCACAATTTGAACACATGCATGATGATGACAGCAGATTTATTCAAGAAAGCCTTAGAATGCTTTTAGGAAAAGAGAGAAGAGGCAAAAGAATGGATGAGAGTCAGGGCAAAGGGTAGAGACTGAAAGATGTAAGGCACAGGAGATGAAAGACACACAAAAATAATAGATAAACAAAGAAAGAACAAAGAAAAGCTGGATTTCCTGAAGGACACAGCAGTGCTTGCAAGATAGCAAAGTATTGAAATTTTAGGGAAGGTAAGTTTACGTAACATTTTTCCATTTACTTCTGTGTAAATTAAATGCAGCATAAAAACTGCTTTGTTGTTGTCATCACACTCAGCTGCTATTTACATTTTAAATAGTTAACACAGTGTCCTAACTGATTCCAGTGACAAGCAATTTGGGTGTCCACACTAGACGTGGCGTGACAACGTGATGCAATAGAATCAATCAAATATCACAGCCAATCATAAGCGTCTGTGGGCGGGCTCTCCCTGGAAGCGCACTGCACTCGCAACAAAATGGATAAGTTTATAATCTAATTCATAAATGTTAAACCTTTTTAACATTATTAAATGTACATACTGAGTGACTGATACAGTCTTTGTTATGGAATACACGTTGGTTCGCATTGAGTTCACAGTTTTAATGTACATCTTTGCTTTCATTTATTTTCAAGATTTGAGGTAAACTATCTGTTGTTGCTTTAAGTATAGCTATAAAGGTCACACAAAATGATATTCAAACTCACATTAGACACATTTAACTTAAATAAACCACATAATCAGTACCTGAGATTATCACTGTCGTTAGTTTAATGTTGTTGTTTCAGCCGGGACGTCGCGGAAATAGTGGAAATCCTGTTTCTAAAATAGAAATTTTGCGTGTCACAGTCACATCTAGTTAGGACAAAAATTTCGATTAACATGGAAAAGATGCCTCTTATCACATATCGCGGTGTCGCGTCGCATGTAGTTTGGACACGTGTATGAAGTTAATGGGAGATTTTTAAACTTAAATCAAGAAAAAAAAAGTTTAAGGTAAACAAAACATCATAATTCTGAGGGGGAAAAAACTCACAGGTTTGGGACAGCATAAGGGTGAGTAAATGATGAAAGAATTTAAATTTTTGGGTGAACTTTCCCTTTAATTGCATCATCCAGGCATTTCGTTTTTTGGAATTTTCAGTGTGTAATCACACTGTTTATACTAAAAGCAGCATAGAACAGTGCATACATACACAAACTGGGATGCACCTAATTTCAGTTGAAATTTGAATTTATAATTTTGAATATTATAATTACAAATATACATACACATATAAATACAGTAAGTAAAGAACATTTAGCGTGTTATGCAAACAAATGCAAAATCTCAATACTGTAATGTGGTAATGTAATGTGATCATTGCTGTAAATGTGATACTGTGTATTATGAATGTAGTCCAACAGTATTTCCTAAAGTTTTAAGCAGTTGTTTTGCTCCAGATCTGAAATTTTACATTGCTACACAAGCAGCGACCCAACCCTCTGCAAATGATGTCGGCCCAGGGGGTGGGCGGTTGCTCCCCCTCTCCTTATCGCCCGTCCAGCACCACTCCGAAGCACTTTTGATCTGATGAGGTCACACACACAATAAGCTAGTGAGTGAGCCAGAAGGCACACTTACATCAGTTCATTCACATTACTTTACATTCTCCTCTTTTCTTTCTCCATGCACATTTCTTCCTCTGGGCTTCCTGTCATATGTCTCTTTCCTTTCTTCTCTTCTGTTGCCCTCCACTCTGTTTTTTTCTTCGCTCTTGTTCTGTCTGCTCACCAGGCATGTTCCCTTTCTTCTTTTTAAAACCGTCACACAGATAATCTGCCCCTCTGGCTCCCAACCTCTTTACTTAGAAGCACACACACAAATGCACACGTGCCACAAACATTCTACTGTCGCTGTCTTTTTCCTTAATACTGAAATTTGAAATTTGAGTTCCCACCAGCCCAATGGTGAAAATACCACTAGCAAAACCACACTAAAATCATGCTCATAACATCCATCTGCTTCATTTCAGAAACATCACACGGAAACATGCTGCTATCCCATAAACACAGGCCTCGAGTGCTGACCTCTGTGATGCCCTGACCTCATTGTGAAAAAAAGACAAGCAGAACAAAAAACTAACAAACCAACCCAGGTTTGCTGCTTGTGGGTGGTTTAATTAGTGTAGACTGTGTCTATGTGTGTGTATGTGAGTATGAGTGTTAACATGCATAACTGCAAAAACAGAAGCACACACTCACTTTTCTGTGTTGAAAGGACACCACAAGAGGAGCTAAAACCTTACAGTCAAAAATAATGTGTGTCCCTTAAAAAGAAACACACGGTACGGTGTTGGTATCAGATGGTAATACTTTGATAAATATTGGGGTACATGTACCATGACAATGACATGGTACTCCAAGGTACTTCATAGAAAATCACAATATTACCATGGTACTATGTTGCAGAAAACCCTTCAGTGCTGTTTTGTTCGTGGTGTTAACTGCACAGTTTAGCACAGCTCAGTTTACCTTTTGCAACATCTGAGAGCCAGAATACTTGGCGGCAATGGATTTAATCTCTCCACCAAAAGCTGAAGCCCAGAGTTTTACACTAGAAAGAAGAAAATGAAATTATGAGAAAATTTATTTTATATAACTGCTACAAATTCGGGTATGAGAAATAAGTGCAATATAGTTGAAAAGACATGGAATGTACATATAATTGTAATACATGAAATTTGTATTTTAGCAAATATGTCTCCTTTAAAATGTATATGTCTAATCACACAGCTATATGAAGTGATTTTTTAAAATCAAAAGGCACTATAAATAAATAAATAAATGCATATTGTGACCTAAAATATTAAGGTTGATTCATTTTGATTCAGTTCGTTTTGTAGAACAGTCTACAAACAGCAAAATACAAAACAGCAAATAAAGTTGGGGCAAAATGACAAAAATATTTTTTATATATCTGTCTTTATGTCAGAAACAGTTGTATAAAATCAGTGTAGCAAACAATACAGAAAAGATCCTGTTTTATTTGCAGCCTATTATTTGCACCTACTAATTATATACAATACATGAGAAATATAAGTAAAGTGTACTTACACTGACAGGGGAATTCCTTGCTGAGATGCGCATACTCTGGTATTGGGTGTAATCCACAGCAGGAGGAAATATACACAATACAAAACACACTTCATGATTGTACTGATGTCCAGAGCTTCTGAAGAGATGAAGAATTGTCGGTCAACAAACTCAGCTGCCGATTAACACAGCTTACAACAAATATACGTATGGAAATGTCGCGTGGAGTGTGTTCTAGTCAGAGATGCAACAAGGGAAGCGCACGAATGTATTTCTGAAGGAAAGCCGCCGCTGTCATGCTTTATATACTCCAGTCGTACTGCAGTTTTACTCAAATGAAGTGCGCTGAAAGAGGTGAGAGCAGAACCGACCGATGATGCGAGGACGTGTCATGTCTTCTCTGTCGTCCGCTTTCTCTTCTCCTGGGAATGAGAAGCTGCTGCTGCCTTTATTGTTCTTTAAAGGAGAATCCGCTGTCAAACGATGCCAAACGAATCGATGACGAAATAGTGAACAAAACAGCTGCCGGAAAACGAGAAACGACACGACAGAGTGAATGAACGAGGCAAGCTTACACTACAACTATGGGAGAGCGGGGCACAGCCTAACACTTTTTGACTTTCTCACTTTGTGTAAATCCACATGAGGTTTAGAGTATATTTTTCCACATTATTTTCACACTTGTCCAGTACAACTATGTGGTTTTGTTTGTTTTTGTGGTTTGTTTCGTAATTGCAATGCATACTTACCCCAAAATAATGGAACTGAAATGTGACAATATGCCCCAGGTGGGGCATAATTATTGTAACATCTGAGGGGCACGTTGTAACGTGACCATATGACAGCTGAAAATGTTATCTGATCTAAAGAAAAAAATATAAACAAGACAAACAAAAATATTTAGTAAATAAAATAACTTTTCAAATGAAATGTGTGTTGTTGTTTTGTTTTTTTTCTTAAAAATAAACTAATTTCAGTTTAACATTGAACACAAAACAAACATACCAGCCAAATGCTTGAAAATGCTTAATTCTTGAAATAATACTTTCTGAACATTAAACATTACCTCTCAATCTTTATTCACCTGTTTTGCACAGTTTCTCATTAAGACTGATTGAAGTAATTAGTGTGAGTTACACTGCTAATCTCATAGAATAGCATAGTTGTAGGGGGAGAGCAGGGGTGAAAAGTACCATTTTTCAGAAAAAAATGTCATTTTAAAAGATAATGTTTTAGACAGAGATATATTTTTGCTGTGGTCAATAACTCACAAGTGTTATCAATAACAGGTTGTAGAACGACTTAAGTATAATTTCACTCTGAACGTAAGTTAAACATTGGTATTTTCAACCCTGTCAGTTGGGACAAAAGTAACACACAGGTGGGTTGAAAGTAACACAACAATTCAAGCTAAATGTTTTGTGTTAGTCTGTTTTTATTTTATATACATGACTATGTCCTTGTAACTGCAAACATATTTTGACCTTTATCTTTGCAAAAAGTAAATAAAATAAATAATAATAATTAAATTACTTTTTCATTTTAAAATTTTGTTTCATCAAATGTTGCAAAAGTAACCCAACAGTACAAACTTGAATTGATTCGAAATTTATTTTTATGTATTTTTTTTTGGCAATGTCACTCCATTTTATAAAACATTTTTTTCAATAGATTAAAATTAAATTAAATTAAATTAAATTAAATTAAATTAGCATATAATAAATTTTCAACATAAGGTAACAGTAGTCATGTTTCTGTCCAGTAGTTTTTATGCGTATATTCAGGACTGGGTGTCCAGGGACTGAATTCCGAGGCGGGGGGGGGGGCTTGTTCCAGTTCCAACTGGTAACATTTTGGGGGAGAAATGAAAGGGATTTATATATTTTATGCATTCGGTAGCCTACACGCATAAATGTAGCACAATTTCTAATAGTAAAAATGTAGCAGGATATTTTTGTCTATGGTGGTGGTTTGGGGTGGTTGGGTCGATGGGGATCACAGTGAGTGCCAACTCAGAGTGACTGAGCTGGTTAATCTCATGAAACCTGCAGAATTTTATCTATCTATCTATCTATCTATCTATCTATCTATCTATTATTTATTTATTTATTTCACATGATTTAATGTTTATGCAGTATACTTTTTCCTGCAAATTCTCATTATTGTAAAAACATTTTAATGCAAAAAATAATGATATATTATTTAAATAAAAATGTAATAATTTACAATTTGATATGTATTAGCAACAATTATGACAACAATGCCAATTATTATGATAAATCTCATAACTGTAATATGAATTATTAATTCAGGAACAAAACAATCAGTGTTTCATTCTGGGTAACTGTTTTGTTTAGACGTTAAATTATAAATCACTCAAGCTTTCTGGTCTTTTTTTTCTTTTCTCTTTTTAAGCATACATTTTGATGTCTCATAAACGTTGTGTACGCAAAAAAAAAATGGGCATATAAATACACGCAAGCAATTTTCCACGCACATATCCGGATTTATAAAAAATAATTTGGTGTAAATATGTACACACCGTACGGACATTCTGAACCATACGTACAAACTCTTTTGGAGTGAGAAAAGTAATGAAGTAAACGATTTAAACTCTGTTTTAATTTCTGTATGTATTTACATTAAATATTCCACTCTCATTAAAGGAGATAAGACCTGAAATTACAAAAAGTCGTTATGCAAAAAATATATTAATTTAGACATAGTGGATTTCGCTCAATCACTTTTCCTGTGGCATGCTATGTTTTAATGACAGCATGTAGTGCTGTACACTCTTAAAAATAAAGGTGCTTCACGATGCCACAGAAGAACCTTTTTTGTCTAAATGGTTCCATAAAGAACCTTTAACATCTCAAGAACCTTTCTGTTTCACAAAAGGTTCTTTGGGGTGAAAGAATGTTCTTTAGATGATAAAAAGTTAAGAAAGAGATGGTTCTTTAAAGAACCTTTAAGTGAATGGTTCTTTGTGGAACCAAGAATGGTTCTTCTATGGCATCACTGTAAAGAACTTTTTAAAGCACCTTTATTTTTAAGAGTGTAGGTGCACAATAATTCATATTTAAACTAAACTGTAGATCTCATGTTATGAGAATATTTTTTGCAAGAACAATACTCAGTGATGTGCACTTACTTCAATATTATGGCTTATGGTTTGAATAGGTCCAATGATAATAGTTTACTCTACAACCTCAGCTGCACGGAGGTGCTGAACATTATGAAAAATATTTGAAGGATATAACTCAAAGAAAATGGTTGTCAGGATTGTGTTCTGTTTTGTCTTAGTGTTTTTCCCTTGTGTTTCTTGTGTTTTTGGTTAGTCCTGGTTTTCCCCCCTTAGGTTTTTGTTCTATTGGTTCAGTCATGTCCATATTTGTACTTCCCCTCATTATCTCGTTTGTGACCACTCCCCTGTTTTTGTATATTTAAGGTTTGTTTGGTTCACAAGGTTTTGTCGGTGATTGTATTGTCTTTCAGTTGATTTGTCTATGCTGTGTTTGATTCCCTGCCGTTCCCCTGCATTTGTTTCATGTTCTTTTTTGGATTACTTAATAAAACTACACTTGTTGGGATCTCCGCTCTCCTCCATCTATTTCCACGCACACCACGACGACGTACAGCGTGACAGAATCACCGACCAAAGGACAACAACATGAACGCCGAGGAGAGGATTATGAACATTCGGCGGGGTTTGAGGCCGTTGGAGCGCTATGTGGAGGAATTTTTGGATGTTTGTCATCTGGTGAGTTGGAGCGATGCCATGGTTAATACGTGTTTTCTAATGGGGCTAAATGATTCCCAGTTGCTAAGTTCCATACCCTATGAGGATCGTTACAAACCGGTTGCTGAATTTATCAACCATGTCCTCACCCTTAGTCATTCCAATTTCTACGTTGATGTGAAAGATTCCGATCTTTCCCCCATTAGAGAACACGTTGCCGCTCCAGCTCACCACCAGCCAGCTTCCTCCACATGCCGTCCCAACCGGCCCGCTCCCTCGGGTCTTCCTGCGCTTCCTCCTGTTCGTTATTCCTCCTCTCTCATCGTCAGTCCGGAGATCGCGGCCAGCCCGCCGAGGTCACGGCCAACCTTGATGGCCAGTGTGCTGGACCCACCACTACGGTCCGCACGCAAGATGGCTGCCGCCACGCCAGAGTCTGCACGCAAGATGGCTGCCGCCACGCCAGAGTCTGCACGCAAGATGGCTGCCGCCACGCCCGAATCTGCTCGCAAGAAGGCTGCCATGCCAGAGTCTGCACGCAAGATGGCCGCCACTCCCGAGTTTGCTCGCAAGAAGGCCGCCACGCCAGAGTCTGTCCGCAAGATGACAGTCACGCCCGAATCAGCACGCAAGATGGCCGCCACGCTAGAGTCTACACGTAAGATGGAATCCGTTCCTGAGCCCCCGGCCAAGATGGCCGCCGCACCCGAGCTTACAGTCCCGCCAGAGCGCCCTCAAGCGACCGCGCCGCCAGAGCGCCCTCAAGCGGCCGCACGCTTTGAGCCTAATCAAGACACCGAGTCACTTCCTGAGTCAAGTCAAGCGGCTGAGTCAAGTCAAGCGGCTGAGTCAAGCCAAGCGGCGAGTCAAGCCAAGCGGCGGCTGTGTTCCCCGAGCCAAGCCAAGCGGCGGCTGTGTTCCCCGAGTCAAGCCAAGCTGCGGCTGTGTTCCCCGAGTCAAGTCAAATTGCAGCTGCTTCTCCTGAATCAAGTCAAGATTCCATGTCAAGTCAAGTTGCAGCTGTGTTTCGTGAATCAAGTCAAGGTTCCGAGTCAAGTCAAGTTGCAGCAGTGTTTCCTGAATCAAGTCAAGGTTCCGAGTCTAGTCAGGTTACAGCTGTGGTTCCAAAATCAAGTCAAGGTTTCGAGTCAAGTCAAGTTGCAGCTGCGTTTCCCGAGTCAAATCAAGTTGCAGCTGTGGTCTCCCGGCCAAGTGAAACTTCCGAGTCAGATCAAGATTCAGCTGCTGTCCCAGAGTTTAGTCAAGATACGGCTGCCCCTCCAGAGTCAAACAAAAGTACAGCAGTCATTCCAGTGTCAAGTAAAGCGATGGCCGTATCCCCTAAGTCAAGCAAGGTCACAGCCGTAGTTCCAGAGTCAAGTAAGATCAGAGCTGCCATCTCAGCCAAGCCACAGCCTGTTCACGTCATGTCTTCTGCGCCTGGGTTTGCACCCGTCATGGCCGCCCTTCCAGACACGGTTCCTGAGCCAAGTCAAGACACAGCTTCACTTTCAGAGCCAGGTCAAGACACAGCTTCACTTCCTGAGCCAAATCAAGTCGCAGCAGTTCCAGCAAGGTCAAGTCACATCACTGCTGCTATCCCAGCAAGGTCAAGTCACGTCACCTCCGCTGTCTCAGCAAGGTCAGGTCAGGCAGCGCCTCTTGAGTCTAGTCAATGTTCTGAGTCAAGTCTAGTCACAGCTGTACATCCTGAGTCAAGTCAAGTCAGTGATGTCGTTTCTGAGTCCCTGGCCAAGAGGGCCACCAAGACTGATCCCCTGGATAAGCCGGTTCCGTCCGGCCTCCCAGAGTCTTCGCCGGTTCCGCCCGGCCTCCCAGAATCTCCGCCGTCCGTTGGAGAAGCCGCGCCAATGCCTCCTGAGGTGTCAGCTTCGGCTGTAGAGCCTCCTAGGGAGGCGGCGTTAACTTATGAACTCTCTGCTTCTCCTCTTATTCTCTCTCCCTCCTCTATCCCTGTTCTCCCCAGGTCCCGGTCCTTGACACTGTTGCCCGCTCTGCCCCGGAGGGCTCCAGCTCGCCCTCCAGAGCTGGAGCTCTATCCAGAGCCGGAGCTCTGTCCAGCGCACCCTCCAGAGCCGGAGCTCTGTCCAGCGCGCCCTCCAGAGCCGGAGCTCTGTCCAGCGCGCCCTCCAGAGGCCGAGCCGCCTCCAGCGCGCCCTCTGAGTCTGCGCGCCTCCTGAGTTCAAGGGGCTTCTGAGTCGCTCTCCATCAGCGCTTCTTCTGCGCTGGGCCCCTGAGTCGGGTGCTCCGGCCAACGCTGCCTCTCCTGCGCCTCTCCCTGAGTCGGTTCTCCGGCTACGCCAGCTTCTCCTGCCTCCTGAGTCGGCTCCTCCGCTGGGGCACATACCTCCTGCACGCGCCTCCTCCAGCCCAGCTGGGCCTGCTAGAGTCTGGGTGCTGCTTCCTCCACAAGGCCTCCAGAGTCTGCGCTACAAGCTCCTCCTCCAGCACTTCTCCAGCTTCCCCTAGGCTGCTTCTGCACCATAAATTCCCCCAAGGAAATTTTGGGCTACTTCCCCTGATCAGCCATGGCTCCTCCTGAACTGTTTACCTGCCATGTATTTCCTAACCCCTGGACTCGCCATGGCTACAAGGACTGTGTGGCACATGGCCCCTGAGTCTCAGACTCCGGGCCATACTTGAGTTCTTGATCCGCTCTGGAGGGGTCAGTCCCTATATCCTGTGTCTCCTATGTCCCTGCTCACCGACTCTCCAGAGCACCCACCCTCCCACCCTAGTGTGTTACACACAGTCATGCCTTGTGGGTGTCAGGATTGTGTTCTGTTTTGTCTTAGTGTTTTTCCCTTGTGTTTCTTGTGTTTTTGGTTAGTCCTGGTTTTCCCCCCTTAGGTTTTTGTTCTATTGGTTCAGTCATCCCCATATTTGTACTTCCCCTCATTATCTCGTTTGTGACCACTCCCCTGTTTTTGTATATTTAAGGTTTGTTTGGTTCACAAGGTTTTGTCGGTGATTGTATTGTCTTTCAGTTGATTTGTCTATGCTGTGTTTGATTCCCTGCCGTTCCCCTGCATTTGTTTCATGTTCTTTTTTGGATTACTTAATAAAACTACACTTGTTGGGATCTCCGCTCTCCTCCATCTATTTCCACGCACACCACGACGACGTACAGCGTGACAATGGTAAGATTTACACATTTCTTTTTTAAAATACTTTCAAATACAAATTTACACAGCAATAAATATAGACCTGTTTCCACTAAAAGTAGATGTTCACCTTATGTTCACATTTGGCCACTGTAAAAGAAAGATCAACTCTATTCTAAATATATCTGAGAACTATTTTAAACCATTTTGTTTTTATGGATTTTCCATAAATTTCTTATAAAACAAAAGGATACTGGACCATTTGTAGCAATAAAAATAGAGTCGAGTCGAGCTTTCCAGTCTACATTCAAGAATGTAATAATAGTCTGTATCTGATATTTCATTAATGTCTTCTTGTACCTTTGACAGTGATAAACGCGGTGTCACGTGGATGAGAATGTGCATGGAAATGACATGCAGATGAGGTTATGCATAGTAAAACTATGTGGCGATGTAAGCTCCATATATGGCGATTTAGGGGAGGAGACGGGGTGGAAATGCACATACGCAAAATACAATCTTCCTGTGACCAGTATTTATAAAGGGAATTTTGCACAGGTTCTGGTGTACGCATGGTTTTATAAATCTGAAAACTTTCGTGTGTACACAAAATGTAGCTTTTGTGCGTACGTACACTTTTAGAATGAAATCTATGGAGAGTTTTATACATGATGCCCCAGGTCTGTTCTGCTTGTCCAGTGCTGAAACATGTTCAACTGGCAATCAAAAATCATGTTGCTTGTGATCACTGCGCACATTTTAACATCATCACATGCCTAGCATTCCAAGCTGGCCAGTTGGGCCAGGATGCCCCGTCCGGCTGCTACTCCACAAGTATTGTGGTAGTGTTGAGTTGCCCACTACCTCAATTTCAACCTGGGGTGAACAGCTTGATGTATGCGCCCTCTGCCCAATATGCTCAATAAAGAGGAGGAGGTGGGCGCACTTGATTTTGAGGAACAGGGAAGGTAGGACTTCTCTCTTAGAAGGAGGAAGCCTTTGAGGGCTTTCTTTTTTACCCCTTCTTGCTGTGGTGGGATCTGAAGAGGAGGGGGCAGGGTCAAGTCAAGTCTCCATTATTTATATAGTGCTTTTTACAATACAGATGGCAAAACAGCTTTACAGTATTAAACACAGAAAACAGATGTGTCAAAGGAACCAAAACTTCATTGTTCTTCTCTGGCTTTGCAAAACCAGCAGTTTAATTCCAAGCTGCAGCAAAGTCAGATTGTGCAGAGGATTTATCTGGTTACCGTGGTCTTGTGCCAATGGCCATCTAGGTGACAAGGTCTTTGCTGGGGATCTGTCTCTAGGGCTCATCTAGTTGACCTGGTTTCCACTGACATTCAGGGCTGTAGAGGTTGTCTCTAGGTGCTGATCCACCATCTGGACTGGATACGGACTGGATTCGGGAGAATGCAGTGACCATTTGATCTGATTACAGGCTGCATCTAGGTGGCTACTGTGACCTCAGAGGTATTCACCCTCAAGGATAAAGTATTGGCCTTGCTCCACAAAATCAGCCACGCAAACATGTTAGGGGAGTGATCTGAGACCTCCTTGTTGGTTTTTGCATGCCACAAATGTGGTGTTGTACGTTCTCACAAGAACATGATGCCCCTTCACAAAATGCTTCACATACAGGCTGTCATAATCAGGGTGTGGATCTGTTATCCAGGGGAAATCTCCTTTATGGGGAATGCAAGTTGAAAATGAAGGTCTCGAGCAGATCTGGAGCACATAAAGCAGAACGACAATGAACATGTTCATGTCCCAATGTTCTTTGCTTTTCTGCCTGAAAGATCAGAGCGTGCCTCTAGGAATACACAAATGGCCTCACGTTCTCACCCTCACGTTATGCATTTCCACCAATAGCGTTGATATCCGCAACACTTTTAAAGTGAGGTAGTAGGTGCTAAAGATGATATTCATAGTTCTGTAGTGGCCACGGAAATGCTGGCGGAGATCATATATATGGTGTACAGCTCTACGCAGACATCTGCTGTCGCTGTCATCGTGGATGATATTCTATTCTCATTCAGAGTGCCTGGCACTATTGGCCTAGCCAGTTCCATTTAAATATGACTGGTCTGCCTGACATTGTTATACCCATCTCGACACTAATTTCTCCCCAGTGAGATTTGGTTCTGGTACTTGATGCTCTTTTTATGCCCCCATTTGAGCCACTGGATAAAGCTGTTTTTAAAAAATTGTCATTTAAGATGGCGCTTCTGTTAGCTTTGGCTTTGACAAAGTGCGTGAGTAAAATTCAGTGTGTATGCAATTCATGCCAGAAGATGCAGGGGTACATTACATTTATGCCCAAAGTGGTTATTTCTGTTACTTCTCTCAAGTTAAGAGCCTTTTATACACCTTCTTTTGATTCAGCAGAAGAAAAAAGAAGAATTTAAATGTGTAATGTCCGTGTTTGTATCTTGGGCAAAACTATGTATGGGGAAGTGGATCACTAAACAGTGTTTAGACACTGAACAGTCCCCATGTGGCTGACGTGCATATTCAACAAGGGGAATGTTAACTTCGTGGGCTCACTTTAAAGAGGTCATGATACAGGATACCTGTGAAGCAGCAAGTTGGTCTTACAGATCAGTGGTTTCCAACCATGTTCCTGGAGACCCCCCAACATTGCACATTTTGCATCTCTCCTTTGTCTGATACACCCATTTCAGGTCTTGGAATCTCTACTAATGAGCTGATGATCTGAATCAGGTGTGTTTGACTAAGGAGACGTGGAAAACATTCAGTGTTGGGGAGCCTCCAGGAGCGTGGTTGGGAACCAGTGCTATAGGTTCTATAAACTGGATGTTACACCACAAATTCTAGCACATGCTATGTTGAGTGTAGGATCTTGAGTAATAACTTATTCACCCTGGTTGTGGATATTTTAAGTAGCAGAAGACTTTGAGACAGGTTATCTAGCAAAATGGAAGTTAGGATACCCCATAGTAAGACAACGAAACATATGCTTGAAAGAGATCAACAGGTTACTTGTGTAACCCTGGTTGTCTGATATCATTAAGTGAGGTGTCTTACTAGTGTAAGAGGTGTAGGCTTGTTTTGAATGTCCTAATGATGATGTGTCGCTCCTTTTATACTGAGAGAAGGAAGACGTTGTGACATTGTCACACGGACGCATGTTTTAACCTGCTCAATGTATTATAATGATTTTATGTATATTTGAGTTTTAATAGGTTTTCATGTTGTCTTAGCCATTTTATTCCTCTTAAACATTTTAATGTGTGTATGTCTTTAAGACACTCTGGGTCTGCCTGTCATGTGACTCCTCACATGACAGGAAACAGGAATTGAACCTATAAAGGAGGCAGCCAATGTCAAACAATCAGGGTCACTGACCAAACTACATGTTGGATTGAGGAGTTTTTTAAGGACTTACCATTCCAGCATCACCCTGATTTTGGATTATCACTTTTGTTGGACTGTATATACACTTTTATATTGGAACTTTCGACACACTGGATTTCTTAAGGACTGTTTTATTGGTATGGAACTGAAAGACTCTGTGCTTTTAACAGCCTAGGATTTCTAGTTTTAATTGTGTTGTTTTAAGTTCCTTGTATATTTGTGTAAATACACTTTATTTATTCACTGTACTTTTGTCGTTGTCTCATCTTTTTAAAACACTTATTTTATCTTACACAGTATAATCTGACCCCATTTTAACAAATGTAAACTCGACCAATAGGGCGAACGTTACACCGTAATGTAGGCTAACTGAGCTCATGAGGAATACGCAGAAGGGGTTATCCTATAGTGAGACACATCGCTTAATGCTAATAGGAAAACCAATTTATGCACGTAACCTATTGTTTTGATTTTCTGTTGTCATTGTCAAAAATGTGAGCACTGTAGGTCATTCCAGCTGCATTGAGAACTGCTGTAGTAACTCACATCATCGTTCAGGAAGAAAATTGAGCAATGTAATAAAAGTGCAGCGAGCGCCCAGCGCATGACTCTGTTTTCATGGTAACAATAAAACAGATACAGAGAACAGAATTCTGCAAAACTACATTGAAAACATTAATTCATCATGCAGTGCAATAAAATAGCTTTTCTTTCCTGCAAACAATACCATGAAGAATGTGATTATTTAATTTCAAGGCAAAACTAAAAATATATATATTTATTTATTTATAAATACTATGTTCTTATTGGGCTGGACAGCAAATCAATATCAGTATACGCTGATCAGGCATAACATTATGACCTTACTAATATTGTGTTGGTCCCCCTTTTGCTGTCAAAACGGCCCTGACCTGTTGAGGCATGGACTCCACTAGACCAATGAAAGTGTACTGTGGAATCTGGCACCAAGATGTTATTAGCAGATCCTTAATGTCCTGTAAGTTGCGAGGTTGGGCCTCCATGGATTGGACTTATTTGTTTAGCGCATTCCACAGATGCTCGATTACATTGAGATCTGGGGAATTTGAAGGCCAAGTCAACACCTCAAACTCCTCAAACCATTCCTGAACCATTTTTGCTTTGTGGCAGGGCACATTATCCTGACGAAAGAGGCCACAGCCACCAGGGAATATCATTCCATGAACGCACACGCACCTAGCTATCCATGCGATGTAAAAGAAAACATGATTCATCAGACCAGGCCACCTTCTTCCATTGCTCTGTGGTCCAGTTCTGAAGTTCTGATGCTCACGTGCCCACTGTTGGTGCTTTCGGCAGTGAACAGGGGTCAGCATGGGCACGCTTACTGGTCTGTGGCTTTGCAGCCCCATACACAACAAACTGCGATGCACTGTATTCTGTCACCTTTCCATCAGAATCAGCATTAACTTGAGCAATCTGAACTACAGTAGCTTGTCTGCTGGATCAGACCGCACGGCCAGCATTCGCTCCCCACGAGCATCAATAAGCCTTGGCCACCCATCACCCTGTCGCCGGTTCACCACCTTTCTTCCCTTGGACCACTTTTGATAAATACTGACCACTGCACATGGGAACACCCCACAAGAGCTGCAGTTTTGGAGATGCTCTGACCCAGTCATCTAGCCATCACAATCTGGCACTTGTCAAACTCGCTCAAATCCTTATGCTTGCCCATTTTTCCTGCTTCTAACACATCAACTTTGAGGACAAAATGTTCACTTGCTGTCTAATATATCCCATCCACTAACAGGTGCCTTGATGAAGTGATAATTACTGTTATTCACTTGTCAGGGGTCATAATGTTATCCCTGATCTGTGTATATTGCAATACATTTTTTTTCAATAACAATGGTATGATTTTTAGACAACATTTCAAATATTTTAATATACTTTATCAGTGTTTCCCATACATTGAGTTATTTTTTATCTGCCTCAACAGCTTGACTTTGTTGAATAAACATGAGCCTTGCACGTTTCAAAATCAAAACATGGCCCGGTGTTTTATACGAATGTATCTCTGAAGGAAACCAACTGTCTTCAGAAAAGTTTTGATGGTATTTTCATTTTATCTGATAAAGATGTGGTGTGCATGAGTGCTCCTCCTGCTGGCAGGAAATTATTTTGCATTTTCAATAAGCCTGCCTACAGTAACAGTGTGTTTTTGTTGTTGCTCACTCTTTTTTTTTTTTTTTTCCTGCAGCAACTCTGAGCACTTTTTATATTCTTTATTCTGGCTGAAGCACTTTTGTTTCAATATATAAGAATAAATTCATTTTTTTTAGAAATTTGTAGGTTACAGACATCCGTTGTGTGAGTTTTGGCGTTTTTTCTGAGGCTTTTTAAATATTGTTCGTATCATGTCATTAAATATTGTTTATATTCATTATATAAATTTTGGCCATATCAAAGTCAAAGTCAGCTTTATTGTCAATTCTGCCACATGTACAGGACATACAGAGAATTGAAATTGCATTACTCTCAGACTCTTGGTGCATACAGATATTATTAAATACAAAAGGTAGAATTTTAATTACAAATAAATAGAGTTATACATATAAAAATACAATATACAAATAAGGGCACATGGCAGAGAGTGCAAACCAAACAGAGTAGTGCAAATCGTCTAGCCCTATGGTCTTATGAAAAATACCCAAAAATGCATGAAAACACACATAAACCATACACTATCATAATCTTATATTTATTAGCTTCATGTTTCTTCTGTGTTAGTTTTGCAGTGTTATATACAGAGACAGAATTCAGACATTTACCATCACTGGAAGAGCCGTGCTCTGTTTACTTTAGCCACATTTAGCCGCTGAACTTTCTAACTAGCATGTTATTAGGAAAGACGATTACAAAGATTCATAAAAAATACCCTTGTACGCACTTCTGCTGTAAGTTAAGCAGGATCACAAATGATTCACATGAACATAGACGGATATATGTAGATCGGGAGGCACATTCCCTTCACAAACAAACAGTATCCTGCATCTTCAGTGGCTCAGATGTTGGCAGTAAATGTCAACCACAGTTCATTATTACATCCAACAACACAACACTTCAGTCACTTAGGAGCCATTCTTGTCCACATCGACACAATAGCAGTCAGACTATTACATCTCACTCAGGGCGGGTCTAAGGTAAGACAGTCGTGTCAATCAACTATCGTGGGAGCGGCCTCTGTCGGTGTGACGTCACACAAACAAGAAGCTGAGAATGGCTTGATTTGAAAAAGGGGAAATTATTTTTACAGATTACAGACCACTGGGTGGATTTTTGTCATTATAGGGTAGATGTGTACATACACTGCCAACACACATTTATGTTCAAACAACATGCAAAAGTGAACTTTGCATCCGATGAAACCTTTAAGAAACTACTGTTATTGTAACAAAGTATTATCATAAACAGTGGTCAAATATCAATGCTATCCAATCTATCTAATGGTTTAAAGCTTCTCAAGATCAAAGAATGTTACTGTAACTGTAACAGCTGCCAAAATAGCCTAACAGGTATATGTATAGTTACTGTGGCTTGTGATTTTATTATTATTATTATTATTATTTATTTATTTATTTTTTTAATTATAAAAAAAAGTTTGACAAATTAACCAATATTTGCATTTAAATGTATAATCCGTTTTTTTTTCAATGTGCTCTCCAAAAAAATCCATTTGTCACCAGTGTGCAATTAATCTTGGGATAGCCTGGGCCATGAAGCACCCATCTGTTGTATCCTTCATTGCCTGGGAAATGAAGGACACATTTTGAGGCTGCATTTATGCAGCAATACTCTAATAACTCTAATACTCTAATCCCTGAACCAACCCAAGCCATCTTTGCTAGTTCTAAAGCAGTGCTTCTCAAACACGTCCTGGGGACCCCAACCACTGCATATTTTGGATGTCTCCCTCATTTAACACACCTGGTTCAACTCATCAGCTCATTAGTAGAATCTGCAAGACTTGATTTGGGTGTGGCCTATTAGGGAGACATTCAAAATGTACAGTGGTTGGGGTCCCCAAGACAGGTGTAAGAAGTGCTGCCCTAAAGTGATGTTTTAAAATTAGTAAGGGGTCGTTCACACACAACATGTTTTTGCACTCTGCACTGCTTTTCTATTGTTTTTCTATGCAAACATGTTTGACCATTCACTCGCATCTCACATCTTTTGCATTGCACATCTTTATAAAAATGTGGCATTCAGGTTAAAAGAAATACATGCTTAGTCAGTCATGTATTTCTGCAAAATGTTGTTCATGGTTAAGAAAAGAAAAAAATCTCTGTATAGCTCATCACACAAAATCATCTGCAACATTTTAATTGGAAGGATAGTTTACATGGTTATTTTTAGGTTTTATTAATTAAATCCATTAGGGAACATTCTGTGTAATTATATTTAGGTTGCAAAAAGAAAACCTAAAATTCAACTGTAGGGAACATTCAAAAAATAGTTTTTCTTTAGGTTAGTACAAAGTTCTTTTTTTTTTTTTCACTTTTTTTCAATTCTGATATCGTTGTACCATGGTATTGCCACCTCATACATTGGCTGTACCATCACACAAGCGCAGTGCTTTTTGTAAGGGCTGAAAATTATGATAATTAAACTAATTTAATTTTAATCACCATAACAGTATGTGTCCTCTGCCATTAGAACACAGACTTATGTAAGACTCAAATATGGACTGCAGATACCTAGAGATGTGCATGTTTAGCAAATCCAAATTGGGAACTGGGAAATTATTCATTGCCTGGATCAGAAAACTTCAAAAATGCATGACCACTGCGGAAAAATTATGAGGACAGACCAGCTTTTCTGGACAGTGTATGCACTGGTTATTATTACAGTTATAATGTAATTTAGCTAGATTAGCAGCCTAGGCCAAAAAAAAAAAAGGGCACTTCCATATTGCACTTAAAGTGCTCTATTTTCACACACTAGTTTTGTACTAAATATACTAAAAATTATTTGTTAGTACTTCTTAAGATAATCTTAAGAACACCTGAATATGAACTAAAATGTGTATATCATATTCAGTATCAAAAAATTTATTTAGTTACAACTTGTTGGGGGTAATGCATTACAAGTAATGTGAGTTACGTAATAATATTAATTATTTCAAGTAACTAGTAAAGTAACGCATTACTTTTGAAATTCTAAGAAAATATCTGAGTTACTTTTTCAAATCAGTAACACCAGTTACTTTTTTCCCCATTTATTGATTGACAAGTCTCCTGTCAGGAAATTGTGAGTAAACATGATGTTACTGTATTCTAGACTAAATGTAAACATGCATTAATTCATCTCACTCACAAAAAACAGATTCAGTATTCCTCAAAATTAATAAAATCAGTGAAATGCAAACAATCAGTGAAATGACACAACCCTGCAATAATTAAATGTTAAATAAAACAAATATCCTTTATGTATTTAATCCCATTTTATTAACCAGCATCTTTGCTGCTGACCTTCGATGATGCAATTCAACCGTACTAATAGCAAAAATTACTTTAAATAAACTAACATTTGTGCTTCATTTTTTTTGTAGCTGAAGAGTGATCTCCTGCATAAATGTACTTTTCATTTCACTTTTGGTGTAAAAGGGTTTTTACATTAGAATTGTTTTATATTAAAAACAAAGAAGCAAGCGCTGCCTAGGTATAAAAAAGTAACTTAAAAGTAACGTAACACATTACTTTTCATAAAAAGTAACTAAGTAACGTAATTAGTTACTTTTTCAGGGAGTAACGCAAAACTGTAATGCATCACTTTTAAAAGTAACTTTCCCCAACACTGCTTGTAGTTGTTACGTGATGAATGAAGCATGAAACGGGCGGATCCATCTGCAGAGCTTTATTAAGGGACATCGACAACGACATGGTCAAACAGGCAGGGTCAAACAGGTAGCGAGACTGACTAAACAAAATAACTAGGCTAGGTGACAAGACAGGGAAAGCAAGGCAAAAACGAGAAGAAACTAGACACAGGATAATAGACAAGGCTTCGTATGAATGCTAACAACAATCCAGTACTAGGCGACTAGTGAAAGGAAGTCCGGGGCTTAAATAGGGTCTCTGATTGGACACAGGTGATAAGTGCAATGGCTGATGGGGAACGTAGTCCGGGGTGTGGTGTAACAGTCAATGTAATATGAATGTGATCTGGTGGTGAGCAGACCGAAGGTCACCGGCCAGATTCGTAACAGTAGTACATTTGAGCCCATCTCTCATACACTAGTAGGTTCAAATGTGCTACAAATGCTAACTAAATACATTTTTAATACAGAGATGTATGTATGTACAGAGTATGTTAAAAGCACATTTTAGTTCATATTCATGGTGTCACATGCAGGATCCACAGAAGTTGTTGTGTAACATCTAAGTACTTAGCACTTTTGCAGCACGGACTGATATAATCAACACTCAACTTTAATTTTTTTTTCTTTATGAAAACACGTAAATTGCACATAATGTTTAAATGTTCATTCATGTTTATTTTGACTTAAAATTAGTAATAAAGAGGAAGGAATTATCGCGTTCACTCGCTTTCCGTGCTGCCATTTGAAAGGGCACCATTTACACTGCACAAGTCCGCGGGGCGTTACGGCTCTGACGCGGCCACCGGAGCTGATCGTGGCCACTCTAGTCAGTGCTTGTGTTTATACCAGCCTCACCGCGGCACATTTCTGTAGCATCCCAGAAGTGTCTCTCCGTGGCGTTTATACAACAACGTTTATATCTGTCATTCCACATCAAAGCCATTTATTAGGTGAATTACCTTCCTGGAATAAAATGCTAATCCACTTCAAATTTTGACTACTATATATATATATATATGGGTGACGTGTAGCGAAATAGAGTGTCCCAAGTTGTGGTCTCATTTGACATGGTAGGGATCAAATCGATGACAGCCAGCATGAAAGGCGGTCATGCAAAAACGTTAAACAATGCAGCCACTTGTCAGATGTTAGTTTATCTGTTAATGCCAGGGAAATTACATTTCCACACACAGCTCATACTAGCTGGCATCAGTTGGGGGTTCGGTGCCTTGATTAAGGGTCTCACCTTAGTCATGGTACTGAAGGTGGAAGAGAGCGCTGGTCATTCACTAGCCCCACCTACAATTCCTGCCAGTACTGAGACTCAAACCCACAACCTTTGGATTTGTGATGGCCAAAGATCCAGCCACACATGTCTGTGTGGTAATGTGCTTTTACACACCCACAAACACCAATATTTATGTTTTTGTTTTTTTTTTACTTACATTGTCACGGAGTCAGACAAGAAATGAATGATCGAAATATGTCCCCGTGTAGCGCAGCGGAAAACTCAAACGCGGATACACACGAGTGAGTAGGTAAACCACGCAATTTGATCTGAGAACGCTCCAACATGGAGTAGGGATTTCCACCAAGAAATCCGCGTTCTCACACGCACACAGACAGGTAAACAAACGCTCCGAAGAGCAGAGAGATTACTCATGTGAGTTGATGAAGAGTTGGGACCTGATGTAGAGCCTCGCATGAAACTCAATGTCTGGTGCTGAACAGACACCTACTTCCTGCTTAAATACCTGCGAGAGGTTACTTCCGGGTCCTCGTGACCTCACGTGACTCGGTGCGTGTGACAGTACCCCCCCCTCCAGGACCGGCACCAGACGGTCCCGGAACGGAGGATACCCAACGACGGTAGTCCTGGATGAGAGCTGGATCCAAGATGAACCGGCCGGGAACCCAAGACCGTTCCTCCGGACCGTAGCCCTCCTAGTCGACGAGATACTGGGTGCCACGGCCACGAGGGCGCGAATCAAGGATTCGCCGGACGGTATACGCAGGACCACCGTCAACTATCCGGGGCGGAGGTGGAGCAGGAACCTGGGGAGACAGAGGAGAGAAGAAGACATGTTTGAGTTGAGACTGGTGGAAAACAGGATGGATCCGGAGAGATGTGGGCAGCTGGAGCCTGAAGGTGACAGGGTTTAACCGATGAGTGATCTTGAAGGGTCCGATGAAGCGAGCAGTGAGTTTTTTTGAGTCAGTTTTTAGATTGATATTGCGAGTGGATAAATAAACCCTGTCACCAACATGGAACAATCGTCCCGGAGGGTGCCGGCGGCAATGTTGAGTGGTGTAGCGAGTGTTGGCTTTCTGGATGGCGATGCGTGCATGGTTCCAGAGCCGCCGGCACCGGCGGACCAACTGTTGGGCAGACGGGACCTCAACCTCCGGTTCTTGATGTTCGAACACCGGAGGTTTGATACCCGTAGCATACCTCGAATGGACTCAGGTTGGTGGCAGAGGAGGTGTGGATGTTGTTGGAGAGTTCAGCCCAAACGAGGTAGCGTGCCCAGGAACGCTGATGCTCGCCGGCAAAGCATCGGAGGAAGCGCTCCAGCTGTTGGTTGGCCCGCTCCGTCTGACCGTTAGTCTGTGGGTGAAATCCGGACGACAGACTAGAGGTGGTCCCGATCAGACGGCAGAAGGCCTGCCAGAACTTGGCCGTGAACTGGGGCCCTCTGTCCGAGACGATGTCCTTGGGGAACCCATGCAGGCGGACTACGTGTTCGAGTATGAGCTCCGCGGTGGTCTTGGCAGAGGGGAGTCCGGTGAGAGCCACCAGGTGCACAGCCTTAGAGAAACGATCCACAATGGTCAGGATGGTGTTTTTCCCTTGAGATTCGGGGAGTCCAGTGACAAAGTCGATGGAGATATGCGACCAGGGTCGTTTGGGGATGGGGAGGGGCTGCAGCTCGCCGGTAGATGGAGTGTTAGTGGTCTTGGAGCGAGCGCAGATGTTACATGCCTGGACGTACTGCTGTACGTCTCTCCTCAACGTCCTCCACCAAAACGCCCTGGCGATGAAGGTGATGGTCCTCTGGACTCCCGGGTGTCCTGCCAGAGTGGAGTCGTGCCCCCACTGGAGTACTTCCTGGCGCAAGGTGTCGGGTACGAAGAGACGTCCAGTAGGGGTATCCGAAGGAGGGGGATTTTGGCTGTGGCTCTGGCGGACTCTCTCTTCTAACCCCCACCGGAGGGGAGCCAAGATGACGTGGGGTGGCAGGACAGGCGCGGCCTCCGAGGTGGTGGAGTCTCGCTGGTGTTGACGGGAGATGGCGTCCGCTTTGCTGTTCTTCGAACCGGGCCGGTACGATAGCTGGAAGTTAAAGTGTTCGAAGAACAGGGCCCACCGCGCCTGCCTGGGGTTAAGCTGTTTGGTCTGGCGGATGACGGTGAGGTTCTGGTGGTCGGTCCAGACGGTGAATGGGTCGCCGCCGCCCTGGAGCCAGTGACGCCATTCCTCCAATGCCCACTTGATGGCCAACAGTTCACGGTCCCCTACCCCGTAACGCTGCTGAGTGGGATTGAATTTTTTAGAGAAAAAACTACATGGGTGTAGTTTACCGTCTGGACCACGTTGTGAGAGGACAGCTCCTACGCCCACATCGGAGGCGTCCACCTCAACAACGAAGGGTTTGTCCGGGTTGGGGTGGGTGAGGACTGGAGCGGTGGTGAACAGGTTGCACAGAGTTTTGAAGGCTTGGATGGCTTCGGGGGTGAGGTGAAAGGCTCCGTGAGATGGTTTAGTGAGAGCAGTGAGGGGCGCTGCAGTTGCGCTGAAGCCCTGGATAAATCGCCTGTAGAAGTTGGCAAACCCCAGAAAACGTTGTAGCTGTTTAAGCGACGTGGGTAGGGGCCACGAGCGCACAGCCTCCAGCTTCTGGGGATCCATGGCCACACCCTGAGATGAGATGACGAAACCGAGGAATGTGGTGGAGTGCTGGTGAAAAGCACATTTCTCCAACTCGCAGTACAACTGATGGGCCAGCAACCTCCGTAGCACTGCTCGGACATGCTGGGTGTGTTCCTCCAGAGTCTTGGAATAAATGAGAATATCGTCCAGATATGCATAGCACCAACGACCCAGCATGTCCCGGAGAACGTCGTTTATGAATTGTTGAAACGCAGATGGACTGTTGCACAGACCAAACGGCTTAACGAGGGTCTCGTAGTGACCGGTGGGGGTTATGAAGGCCGTCTTCCACTCATCGCCCTCCCTGATGCGGACCAAGTTGTAGGCGCTCCGTAAGTCCAGCTTCGTGAAGAAGCGGGCACCAGAGAGGGCGTCCAGGGCGGTGTTAGTAAGAGGGAGTGGATGACGGTTCTTGATGGTGATCTGATTTAGCCCCCGATAATCCACACAGGGACGAAGACCCCCGTCCTTCTTCTTGACGAAGAAAAACCCCGCGGCCGCCGGGGAGCTGGAAGGGCGAATAGTGCCGGCCCGAAGCCCTTCTGCTATGTACTCCTCCATCGCTTGATGTTCGGTGGCAGACAGGGAGTACAGGTGGCCGCGAGGGGGCACCGCGCCCGGCACGAGGTCAATGGCGAGGTCGTAGGGGCGATGAGGTGGAAGTTGAGCAGCGCTGCGTTTGCTAAAGACCTCGGCCAGGTCGCGGTACGGGACAGGGACCTCCTCCAGGTTGACATCGGAGGCCTCGGACTCCCCTGAACACGCCCCAACCTGAGCCCAGAGACAGAGCTCCTGACAGGTCGCCCCCCAGTGGACGATTTTATTGTTGGTCCAGGAGATGAAGGGGTCGTGGGTGATGAGCCAGGGATGTCCCAGGATGACGGGTGGTGAGGTGATCTTGGTGATATACAGTTGAATCTTTTCAGTGATTGCCAATGATGAGATGAATCTCTTTGGTGCGACGGATGACAGGGCTGAAGTTGAGGGGGCGACCGTCGATGGCTGTGATGGTTAACGGTTGAGATAACACCTCAGTTTCAATCCCCAACTGGGCGGCATAATCCTGATCGATAAAGTTACCAGCCGCACCTGAGTCAACAAATGCGGTGGTCACGATCCGTTGGTGGCCCACGAGGATTGATACCTGAAGGAGCATCCAGGATTCAGCGGGACAGGATTTTTTCGTCACAGGACCAGGTAAAGACCTCCCCCTCTCTACCTGGTCTGGCCGTTTCCCGGACGAAGAGGGCAGATTGCTCGATGGTGATCTGGGGAGGCGCAATAGGCACATAACCCTTCGCGGTAGCGTCTAGCCCTCTCAGCTGCTGACAGGGAGGTGCGTCCTATTTGCATGGGCTCCCCGGCTCCGGTTGAGTGGGCCTCTGAGGCGATAGGTGGAGGAGGAGAGGGCGCAGCGACAGCGTAGGTGACAGGTGAATCCAGGGTCCTTGTGCGGGGGATGGTGCCTGTGGAGGAACGAGAGACAGGATTAGTGCGATGTGGATGATGGCGCATTCTCTGATCGACCCGGAGGGCCAGCTGGATCATGCCCTCCAGAGTGTCAGGAAGCTCCCGCACAGCCAACTCGTCTTTGAGGCGGATGGAAAGTCCTTCATAGTAGGCTGTGCGGAGAGCGGCGTCACTCCAGGTGGTTTGAACTGACAGGGTGCAAAACTCGGTGGTGTATCGGCTGACGCTGCGTTCTCCTTGTTTGAGATGGTACAGACGCGAGTCTACCTCCACCTCGCTCTCAGGGTGTTGGAAGGCGGCCCTGAGCTGGGTGGTGAATGCTGGATACGAGTGGGCGGAGTCGCCGTCGGCCTTCAGGACCGCCGTAGCCCACTCGGCTGCCTGCCCGGTGAGAAGTGAGACGAGTAGAGCGATCCTGCTGCGGTCTGTAGGATAACGTGATGGCTGGAACTCAAAGATGAGAGAGAGGTTAGTAAGAAAAACATCACACCGGGCACCGGATCCATCCCACTTATCCGGGAGTGAAATCTTGGGTTGATGGGCGGGGCGGATTGGTTCCGCGGGGGCGATCTGTGCAGCAGCCAGGTCATCATAGTCCGCTTGCAGAGTGGTGAGATCCGATTGGAGAGCCCCGCACTCCGCCCGAAGACCGGTGGTCTCGGCACGAAGCGTGGCAACCTCCGCCCGAAGTCCCACCATCTCCTGCTTCAGACTCATGATTTCCACGGTCTGCTGTTGGATCACACCCCACAGTTGTTCCAAATCCGCCGGGACCATTTCGGGACCAGACATTCTGTCACGGAGTCAGACAAGAAATGAATGATCGAAATATGTCCCCGTGTAGCGCAGCGGAAAACTCAAACACGGATACACACGAGTGAGTAGGTAAACCACGCGATTTGATCTGAGAACGCTCCAACACGGAGTAGGGATTTCCACCAAGAAATCCGCGTTCTCACACGCACACAGACAGGTAAACAAACGCCCCGAAGAGCAGAGAGATTACTCACGTGAGTTGATGAAGCGTTGGGACCTGATGTAGAGCCTCGCATGAAACTCAATGTCTGGTGCTGAACAGACACCTACTTCCTGCTTAAATACCTGCGAGAGGTTACTTCCGTGTCCTCGTGACCTCACGTGACTCGGTGCGTGTGACATACATATTGTTTAGTGTTTTGAGTCAGACCCGGTTTGTTTGTCATTCAAATAAAATTTTGATACATCATTAACTAGTTGGAGTGCACACATTCTAGTTTATGTTGTACTGAACACCTTTGTTAATATTGTTTCTACTTTGAGTTTAAATTTCTGATGCCGTGTTCTAGGCTGTGTTGATGGAGTCCCTTTGGCCACAGTGGTGAAGGTTTCCGCTGTGAGATCTGTTCACATAAAGGGATGAAAGCACACTGCTTTTCTCCACTATTGGTTCCGCTTGCCAGTACCAAAGAATTAATGAACTGAAGGGGGAGCAGGATTTTTTTGTTGGGTTTTTGGATTTTTTTCTTTAATGGTAAATTGTTTTTATCTCTTTCAAGATTTGTTTTTATTTATGTGATTAGGCTTTGTCATTACTATTGTATTTTGAAATGTTTGTGTGCTTGTTTTCTCCTGTTTGTGTCTAAGTGGTTTGGGCCATTTGTGTAAATGTGATGCGATTTGGGAAAACCAAAACACATGGTGAAATTTGCAAAAAAACGCCTCTAAAACTAGTTTGCTCTATTCTTTTTCTATTCTTTCTGTTTTCTTTTAATTTGTTATATAATTTTTAAAAATTGTACTATGTTAACTGAGGCTAACTGAGACTTGTCATAGCACTTACATATCATTGCTGTTTTGTTGATTTTGATTGCTTCTTTTGTCCTCATTTGTAAGTTGCATGGATAAAAGCGTCTGCTAAATGACTACATGGAAATGGAAACGGAAATCCAAAATGAGCAAATGCAGTGGGTCAAAGCATTGAGACATTAGTCAAAAGCCCCTTTCACACTGCACGCTGATTCCGAAAAATTGACGGAAAATTGCCAGGGTGCCCTCTGTGTGAACGCAAACACATTCCGGGATTGATTCCGGGAATGATCCCGGGTTGGACACGGTCACAGCAGCTGCACTTTTTTTGATTGCTCATCTAATCGCGTATTTACGGTATGGGTGCTGGGAGCAGTCAAAATGTATTCATTCATACTGTATTCATTTTCAAGTTGAAATCAAAGAAATTATGTTTTTTGAGGAAAACATTTTTGCATTTTTCTCCATATAATGGACTGATATGGTGCCCTGATTTTGAACTTCCAAAATACAGTTTAAATGTGGCTTCAAACGATCCCAAATGTGGTTGTAAACGATCCCATTTGAGCATTTGAGCATATGAGCATTTGAAAATGGATCCTGATTTTGCTGAGTTAGATGTGTTCCTGGGTCAACATATTTTATTGACCCTGGAACTGTCAGAGATTTGTGTGCCATTTGGACTGTTTATGTTTGTTTTTCCCTGTTGTGCCCATATTTGGTTCTTCCTGCCCTCATTGTGTCCTAATTAGTTAATTTGCTTCACCTGTCTGTGTCTCTTTTACCTCCCTTTATAAGTTGTTGTCAGTTCTAGTTTTGTGTCCGATCTCAAGGTTATTTTGGTTGTGTGTTCTCCTGCCCTTGTTGGAATTACCAGTTTGGATTTAATTAAAGATTCCTGTTCGTGTTACTCTCGTCGTCGTTTGTTTCCTTGCCACAACCAACCCGTGACAGAAGATCGGACCCAAAAGTTAAGCGGCGTTTTCCCCACATTTTCTTTTCGTTTTTTATTCAGTGTTTTATTTTCTGTTTTCCCCTATTATGGATCTCCCTACCATCCTCCTCCCTATCCTGGAACAGGGGAATCGCTCTCTCGAGGACCACACCAAGGACTTTGTGTACCTTGCCTCCATGACACACTACCCGGTCAGCAGCCTTTGCTCGTTCTATCTAACTGGACTTAACCCGACCACACGAGCTCAGCTATCCAGAATTGGTCCTCGAGAGAGCCTCGCCGCCTATGTTGAGTGGGTGCTGGTGTCCAGCAGATCTTCGTGGACCACGGAGAACGACACCAGCCCCACTCCAGACCCAGAATCCAGCCAACCATCACCCCGTTTCGCGGAGCATGAGCCCGAGCCCACCGTGGACGGAGAGCCAGAGCCCAGCGTGACCGAGTCATCGCCATGTGGAGCGACAGGACTGCGGATCGCCCAGGAGCCAGAGCCTCTCCTGTCTGACCAGGTGCGAGAGCCGGCCACAGAGCCTGCGACGGTGGACGTTCCTGATGGGCGTGAGGGTGCTGAGGACAGCACCACCCACTGCACCACCGCTGAGGGTGAGCAATGCCTGGATCTGGGACTAATTGTTCTGGAACAAGATTTGACTAATTTCTTTGAAGATATATATGAAGACATGCCCGCTCTTCTTCCAACATCTAAACTGCCTGACAACCTGGAACAAGATTTGATTAATTTCGTTGAAGATGTATATGAAGACATGCCCGCTCTTCTTCCACCATCTAAATTACCTGACTGCCTGGATTTCCCACCCACCCTCCCTCTGTCATCTCCATCTATGATTTCTGTGACCTCAGTCCCGCCACCGCTGTCTCCTGGCAGCCCATCTGCTCACCCTCAGCCCACCATCAGTGCGGTGGGTTCGCTGCAGGTCTGCCAGTCCCCATCGGTGTCGTGGTTGGAGGATCCCTCATCTCCACCTCCGGCCTCTGAGTCCCAGACTCCGCCTCGGTCCTCCGAACCAGCGGCTCCACCCCGGCTCTCAGCTCCCTCATTTCCACCGTCGGCCCACCAGCTCCACCGGGCTCCCTCGTCCCTCCGGCTCCACCTTGGTCGGTCGTTGTCCCGCCTACGCCTCAGGACTCCACTCCTCCGGCTCTGCCTCGTCGCTCCATCCCACTGGCTCTGTTGGGCTCCTCCCTCCCTCCAGCTCCACCTTTGTCCTCGGTTGCTCCTGTTCCGCCGCGGACCTCCGGAGCTCCGCCTCCGCCTCGGTCGCCAGAGCCTCGGGCTCCGCCTCGACCCTCCGGATCCTCGGAGTCGCCCTGGACTATCGGCTCTCCGTCTCCACCTCGGGCTCCACCTCCACCTGCTCCGCCACTGTCAGTCGGTCCCCTGGAGTCGTCAGCCCTTCGTCCACCATGGCTCCTCCCTCCGTCGGCTCCACCGTGGGTTGGCATGATGGCTGCGGTCTGGGTCTCGCATGGCTCCTCCTGCTCCGGGTCCCTCCTGAGTTCTCCCTGGCTCCTCCCTCCGTCGTCACCACCCTGGACTTTGTTTATTGTCCTCCTCCCGGAAGTCCGTTCGCCACCAGAGCCTCCTCCCACAATGACTTTGTTATTATCCCACGTCCACTCCCTTATTATTTTCTATTTTCCACGCCGCGAAATGTCAGAGATTTGTGTGCCATTTGGACTGTTTATATTTGTTTTTCCCTGTTGTGCCCATATTTGGTTCTTCCTGCCCTCGTTGTGTCCTAATTAGTTAATTTGCTTCACCTGTCTGTGTCTCTTTTACCTCCCTTTATAAGTTGTTGTCAGTTCTAGTTCTGTGTCCGATCTCAAGGTTATTTTGGTTGTGTTCTCCTGCCCTTGTTGGAATTACCAGTTTGGATTTAATTAAAGATTCCTGTTCGTATTACTCTCGTCGTCGTTCGTTTCCTTGCCACAACCAACCCGTGACAGGAACAACATTTTAATCCAAAAATTTAATCTTGACCACATCCCTACACCTAAACCTAACCTTACCCATGAGTAATCCCTAAGATCAGAGGAAATGATAGATGAATGACACTGATGTACAAGCACCAAACACTGATTGTAAGCCTAAACTTCACAAAAACTATAAACTGATTTTTAAAATCTGATTGGTTAATCACAATGTTGTTCCAGGGTCAACAAAGATGTTGATCCAGGAACATGTCGTACTTGGTAAAATCAGGTTCTGCGTGCTAGAATACAGACATGCTTGGGGTGAATTTGGCTTGACTTGAAAATTCATACAGTAATAGTCAGGATCACTGTGAACAGGAATCAATTGAAAGAATTTAAGATTTAAGTATTTAAAAATTAGACAATTTAAAAGTGCTAGAATGCTATGATGCTTGGGGTGAATTTGCTTTAATTTGTTTCCTAAACTATACAGTAAAATGACTTGAAAATGAACACAGTAATAGTGTGTTTTCAGTTTCGCATGATCCTTCAGAAATCATTCTAATATACTGATTTGCTGCTCAAGAAACAATGTATTATAATTATTATTGTTGTTGCTGCTGCTGTTATTATTATTTTAAACAGTTGAGTACATTTTTCCAGGATTCTCTGATGAATAGAAATATCCAAAGATCAGCATTTATTTAAAAAATTGTTTCTTTGTTTTTTTTTGTTTTTTTAGAAAGACATCATAGAAATTAATACTTTTATTTAATAATAGAAATATACAATGATCAGCATTTATAAAAAAATGTTGTTGTTTTTTGTTTTTTGGAAAGACATCATAGAAATTAATAGCTTTATTTAACAATAGAAATATCCAAAGATCAGCATTTATTAAAAATTGTTTCTTTTTTTTTGTTTTTTTTTGTTGGAAAGACATTATGGAAATTAGTACTTTTATTTAACAAGGATGCTTTAAATTTATCAAAAGTCATTTATAATTCATTTTAAAGACATTTATAATGTTACAAAAGATTTCTATTTTAAATAAATACTGTTCTTCTGAACTTCTATTCATCAAAGAAACCTGAAAATTTTACTCCGCTGTTTTCAACATAATAATATTAATAAATGTTTTCTGAGCACCAAATTAGAATATTAGAATTATTTCTGAATGATCATTTGACTGGACTAATGATGCTAAAACAATCAACTTTGATACAGAAATAAATTATATATATAATGTATTTAGAATCATTAAAATGACAATAAGTAACTGTTCTGATGTCACTCTGACCGTGTATTTTCAAGATGTGGCTGGCTTGACCGCAGTGCTTTGATGATGACAGCTAATTTACTATTTACCAGACTTACTCACTGTTGTTACGAGGAGTGAATGACGAGAGGCGAACGGATCCATGTGCGAGCTTTTATTTGGACGAGACAGATACATGGTCGTGCAGGCAGGGTCATTCGTGGGATTCGTGGGATTCGTGACAACTGTATTTCATCCTGTGCTTTAATAGGGTTACAAACTCATTTCATGTTACATTAATGCTATAGCATGCTGTGCCATGTTTATCAGAATAAAACTGATAAAAAAGAAATTAAACACAAAAAATTGTTTTACATTTCTACATTGTTCCATGGCTGGCGTCAAGGGAGACATTTGTAGTCCTTGCCACCCCGAGTCACTGTGCCCCCTTAAAGGAGAAGTCTACTTCCAAAACAAAGATTCACATATAATTTACTCACCCCCTTTCTTCAATCGTAAAGAAATTATGTTTTTTGAGGAAAACATTTCAGGATTTTTCTCCATAAAATGGACTGATATGGTGCCCCGATTCTGAACTTCCAAAATTCAGTTTAAATGTGGCTTCAAATGATCCCAAATGCGGTTGTAAACAATCCCAGCCGAAGAAGAAGGGTCTTATCTAGCAAAATGATCAGTTATTTTCATTTAAAAAATACAATTTAAATTCTTTTTAATCTCAAACGCTCGTCTTGTCTTTCTCTGCCTGAACTCTGTGTATTCTGACTCAAGACAGTTAGGCTAAATCATCCTACATCGCTGCAGAAGTACCGACACAGTCTTTGCAGAGTGAACATGCAAAGAAGATCAAACGCCCTTATCAAAAACGGTAAAACAGCGATATAGGACTATTTTGAAGTTGAGGGAGAACATGAGATGGGAGTTTTTCAACATACACTGACATGAACCGGAACAAAAACAGTCCAGGCAGAGTAAGACAAGACGAGCGTTTGACATTAAAAAGTATATAAATTGTATTGTTTTTATTAAAAGAACCAATCGTTTCGCTAGATAAGACCCTTTTTTCTCGGCTGGGCTCGTTTACAACGGCATTTGTGATTGTTTGAAGCCGCATTTAATCTGCATTTTGGAAGTTCAAAATCGGGGCACCATATCCAGTCCATTATATGGAGAAAAATGCTGAAATGTTTTCCTCAAAAAACATAATTTCTTTACGACTAAAGAAAGAAAGACATGAACATTGTGGATGACAAGGGGGTGAGTACATTATTTGTAAATTGTTGTTCTAAAAGTGGACCTCTCTTTTAACATCTCCCCTCCTTGCTGAACGTGTTTGTTCAAAAGTGAAAGTAAAATTGGAAAAATTAGTGTGCATACAATAGCCATTGCATGCTTAAGAGTTTTTGTTTATAATGAAAGAGTTTTTGTTTTCGATATGTTTTATTTCATTAAGTACTAATTTAAAGCTTTTTATAGATATCTTTATCATGTCTGTAAGGCATGTATTTGCTGAGTTTCAGTTCATTTTTGATCAGCTCACTGTCTGCCGCTGACCGCTTGGTCATTACTTTAAAAAACAAAAACTTAAATTAACGAACAAAAAATGCTCCAAACTAAATTAATTTAATTAAAAAAAACGAAACAAAATATAATCACTATAGCCACTATAAAACGGAATGGCTGAAAACAGCAGTATAAGCTGTTTTGGGAGAGAGGGAGACGGGCTCAGGTCGGGCTCTGGCCGGTAATTCTGATAAGCTGTCGGACACGGGCCGAGTGTCTAAGCTAGGGCCTAATCAGAATCCAAATAGAAGCAGAGTCAAACACAGGAGAGCAAAACAATAGAAGAAAATGTTAGAATATCAGAAAGGCATTGAGTGCTCAGTAAAACCACTCAGTTGATTTAAATAGTCTGTTAAGATAATGCTAAACAAGTGTGACAGAGTTACTGTAGAATTCAGGTAAGAGGGCCTTCTGGTGGTGTTAAGGGGATGTGACCCATTCCAAGGGCGTGTCAACAGGGACTTGAAAAATGTACTTAAGTACAAAATATTTTGTTACTGTCCACCAGTAAATAGCCTCATGCAGGAGGTGGACCCGAAAATGAGCAAGCCATTGAATATTTCAATCTTTATACAGTCCGGGAGGGTGGAATAATTTGAGATGGAGAGAAACTCACGGGTGTATTGTTCCAGTGTGCGTGATCTCTGTTTAATCCTGCAAAGAATTATGTCCGTGTCCATATCGGATGAATGTCCGGGGTGAAAGCTGCTGGATCCTGTGGTGACGGATTGTTCTGTTACGAGGAGTGAATGACGAGAGGCGAGCGGATCCATGTGCGAGCTTTTATTTGGACGAGACAGATACATGGTCGTGCAGGTAGGGTCAAACAACAGTAAACAGGAGTGTAGGAGGCGAAACGAGAGAATAGTCCAGGAAGACGAGCGATAGTCCGAAAAGGCAGGCGGCTAGACAGACGTAAATGAGAAAACCAGGTGGGAGATCCAAAAACCAGGAACTAGGAATACACTAGGAAATACAATAATACAATACGACAATTCAACAATCCGTGACATCAACTGGGGAAGTCCGGGCTTTATAGGAAGCCTGATTGGTCACGGGGGCTGATGCAATCAGTGCGGTGGAGGATGGGAGATGCAGTCCGAAGTGCAACGTAATAGTCAGAGTGAAGTGGAAAGATGAGAGTGACATCTGGTGGTGAGCAGTCCGTAGGGCACCGACCAGATTCGTGACAACTGTATTTCATCCTGTGCTTTAATAGGGTTACAAACTCATTTCATGTTACATTAATGCTATAGCATGCTGTGCCATGTTTATCAGAATAAAACTGATAAAAAAGAAATTAAACACAAAAAAATTGTTTTACATTTCTACATTGTTCCATGGCTGGCGTCAAGGGAGACATTTGTAGTCCTTGCCACCCCGAGTCACTGTGCCCCCTTAAAGGAGAAGTCTACTTCCAAAACAAAGATTCACATATAATTTACTCACCCCCTTTCTTCAATCGTAAAGAAATTATGTTTTTTGAGGAAAACATTTCAGGATTTTTCTCCATAAAATGGACTGATATGGTGCCCCGATTCTGAACTTCCAAAATTCAGTTTAAATGTGGCTTCAAATGATCCCAAATGCGGTTGTAAACAATCCCAGCCGAAGAAGAAGGGTCTTATCTAGCAAAATGATCAGTTATTTTCATTTAAAAAATACAATTTAAATTCTTTTTAATCTCAAACGCTCGTCTTGTCTTTCTCTGCCTGAACTCTGTGTATTCTGACTCAAGACAGTTAGGCTAAATCATCCTACATCGCTGCAGAAGTACCGACACAGTCTTTGCAGAGTGAACATGCAAAGAAGATCAAACGCCCTTATCAAAAACGGTAAAACAGCGATATAGGACTATTTTGAAGTTGAGGGAGAACATGAGATGGGAGTTTTTCAACATACACTGACATGAACCGGAACAAAAACAGTCCAGGCAGAGTAAGACAAGACGAGCGTTTGACATTAAAAAGTATATAAATTGTATTGTTTTTATTAAAAGAACCAATCGTTTCGCTAGATAAGACCCTTTTTTCTCGGCTGGGCTCGTTTACAACGGCATTTGTGATTGTTTGAAGCCGCATTTAATCTGCATTTTGGAAGTTCAAAATCGGGGCACCATATCAGTCCATTATATGGAGAAAAATGCTGAAATGTTTTCCTCAAAAAACATAATTTCTTTACGACTAAAGAAAGAAAGACATGAACATTGTGGATGACAAGGGGGTGAGTACATTATTTGTAAATTGTTGTTCTAAAAGTGGACCTCTCTTTTAACATCTCCCCTCCTTGCTGAACGTGTTTGTTCAAAAGTGAAAGTAAAATTGGAAAAATTAGTGTGTATACAATAGCCATTGCATGCTTAAGAGTTTTTGTTTTTGCTTTTTATAGATATCTTTATCATGTCTGTAAGGCATGTATTTGCTGAGTTTCAGTTCATTTTTGATCAGCTCACTGTCTGCCGCTGACCGCTTGGTCATTACTTTAAAAAACAAAAACTTAAATTAACGAACAAAAAATGCTCCAAACTAAATTAATTTAATTACAAAAAACGAAACAAAATATAATCACTATAGCCACTATAAAACGGAATGGCTGAAAACAGCAGTATAAGCTGTTTTGGGAGAGAGGGAGACGGGCTCAGGTCGGGCTCTGGCCGGTAATTCTGATAAGCTGTCGGACACGGGCCGAGTGTCTAAGCTAGGGCCTAATCAGAATCCAAATAGAAGCAGAGTCAAACACAGGAGAGCAAAACAATAGAAGAAAATGTTAGAATATCAGAAAGGCATTGAGTGCTCAGTAAAACCACTCAGTTGATTTAAATAGTCTGTTAAGATAATGCTAAACAAGTGTGACAGAGTTACTGTAGAATTCAGGTAAGAGGGCCTTCTGGTGGTGTTAAGGGGATGTGACCCATTCCAAGGGCGTGTCAACAGGGACTTGAAAAATGTACTTAAGTACAAAATATTTTGTTACTGTCCACCAGTAAATAGCCTCGTGCAGGAGGTGGACCCGAAAATGAGCAAGCCATGATCATTGTTGCTCTCACGTGTAAGGCTTCAGAATGCTCCAGCTCGCACCATATCAGAAACACTCAGAAAAGAAAAACAAATCTATCCCACTGACCCTGTACAGAGATTTGAGTCAGGTTTGTGCAGTAACAAAAAGAAATCTTGACCATGAAGACAGAAAATCTGGCCAAAATGTTGTACAACCCCAGTTTCATACACAGTGCATCAGAAAGGCCCGACAGATTAAGAGATGATTAAACACTGGCCACTAATTGGTGTTATTTTTTTTAAGTCATTATTCCTAGGCAAAGTTCCCATAGCTTCAGCTACTGACAGAAAATAAAAGTGACTCCATATTATGGTTATACATAAATAATTACCTCCCCAGTTCTGCAGTGCTTACAGAACAAACCACAGTGAAATATACAAACTTTATTACAACAGAAAAAAACAACAAAGCAACACAAAGGGAAGCTGGAGCCTATTCCAGGGCCATCACATTAAAGAGTAATTCACAAAGCATAAATTCTTATAAAACACAACAGTAACTAATCTCCGAACTAACTGTTGTGACTCAGAAGGCAGCAAACTAGTCTGGATGGGGGACATGGCCCCGGCAGGCCTTTCCGTGGAATTAGTTTACCCACTGATTCTAATCAAGAAAGGTTAGATGGTTCTTTCTCTAATGCAAGGCTTTTGTTTCAATGAAATGAACTTCGGGGAAATGTCTTTAACTGTGACCTTATCAGTCAATAAGGCAGGAAGATGTTTTGATTCTGCAATCAAGTTGAGTGCCATCATAGATCTCCAGGAGCATAATCTGACAGAATTATTCCATTCACAATCCGGATCTAAGGATTTTCCCTGTAAGCCAGCAGGCCATATTCAGAAATAAAAGGGCAGAAGACCGTTTGCAACCCTCCTCAGACAGAGACTCTTTATGTCTGTGGGTAAAGCCAACCGTTTCTATGCCTTTTTCCTCAACTGTCCTTAAGTGTTCTCTACTTGTATGAAGTTCAGGTCAAAATGGAGCCAACTAAAATGGACATTATTGCATCAGAAAGCGCTATTCCAAGCAGCGCAGTGAATGATGCCATCATGCCGAGGATGGGCTACACTATTCTGGCCGTTATTATTGGTTTCTTCTCTGTTTTTGGCATCATATTGAACATGGCCGTGATCGTGGTGACTTTGAAGCACAGGCAGCTCCGGCAGCCTCTGAACTTCGCCCTGGTCAACCTAGCTTTGGCTGATCTTGGTTGTGCAACATTTGGTGGGCTGCCAACGATGGTGACCAATGCTATGGGGTACTTCAGCCTGGGCAGGGTGGGATGTGTGCTAGAAGGTTTTGCCGTGGCCTTCTTTGGTGAGTATCAGTTTTTAACCTTTTTTTATCTGTCTAATTGAATTTGACTGACCATAAATGATAAAATAGATGGTAAAATAGTTAGAGGGAGATTGTTAACCGTACTTGCCCTTTTTCTCAAACATTAGAAATGCGCTTTATCAAAAGACAGGTTCTCTCAATCACTCCCACAGGTATTGCTGGTCTGTGCTCAGTTGCAATCATTGCAGTTGAGCGATGCATGGTGGTCTGCAGACCAGTGGGTTCAGTCACGTTCCAGACGAGACATGCAGTCGCAGGAGTCGCCATCGCCTGGGTCTGGTCGTTCCTGTGGAACACTCCACCACTTTTTGGATGGGGTAGATATGAGCTGGAGGGTGTGCAGACGTCTTGTGCACCAGACTGGTACAGCAGAGATTTGGCCAACGTCTCCTACATCATGTGTTACTTTCTTCTCTGTTTTGCACTGCCTTTCTCTGTCATTGTCATCTCATACACTCGCCTCCTATGGACCTTACGGCAGGTGGGAAACTCAGAAGAGCTACAAAGAACTATGGTGGTCGATTTTGTGCTGATAGAGTAGTAGTAGAGAAAGTATTTGTCATTTTAAATATTTGGCTCAACTGTTGAATTATGGGTAACACTTCAGTACAGGGATCATTTCTCACTATTAAGTACACTCTTAAAAATAAAGGTGCTTTAAAAGCACGCCATAGAAGAACCATTTTTGGTTCAACAAAGAACCATTTAGTCAAAGGTTCTTTAAAGAACTATCTCTTTCTTAACTTTTTATAATCTGAAGAACCTTCTTTCACCACAAAGAACCTTTTGTGAAACAGAAAGGTTCTTTATGGAACCGCTTAGACAAAAAAGGTTCTTCTATGGCATCGTGAAGCACCTTTATTTTTAAGAGTGTAGTTGCTAAATAGCATGCACACTTCAAGCATATTGGCTGTTTATTAGTAATTATAAAGCACATATTAATGCCTTATTCCGCATGGCCATATTTTAGATCCCATAATCCTAATCCATACCTAAACTTAACAACTACTTTACTAACTATTAATGAACAGTAAACAGTTGTTTATTTAAGGCAAAAGTCAAAGTTAATAGTGTAAACAGTGTGACCATATAACGTTTTTTTTTTGTTATTGTTATTATTAATATAAATTCATCATTTTAGTTGCTAAAACATAACATATAGCACACATTACTTGAAACATGATGACAATAAAATATTGGTAACACTTTCTATGAAGCCCATATTTATAATACATTATAAGGGTATTCATAAATGAATGCATAATATGTCTTATAAATAATCATAACAACTATTATGATATAATTATGTTTACGCATTTGCAGTTATAACAATAGACACACAATGAACACCATATTAAATCTTATTTTACATTTATAATGTAAATATATTATAATTGTTTATTTAAGATCTGCACAGTATCTTACTACATCTTTTAAGTGGTTAG